>QEOT01005442.1:191440-208945 GCA_003123785.1 Pterocarya stenoptera
AAAAAAATTAATTTATTTAATATTTTCACATTTGGCTAAATAAAATAGTAATAATGACATATTATATTTTTAAATTATTAAGAAGTTATAATTTATTTCCTTATGAAAATTTAAAAATTTAAATTATTAGTATTAAATAATTTAATCATATATTTTATAAAGTCTCATTCTTTACATTTAAAAAAATTAAACAAACTATAGTACATTAGGAACCGTAGATCTATATTAAATAGTGTAATTAATTTCAAAATAATTAATAAATTATTTAATTTATCCAAAAATGGAAAAAAATATTTAGTTTATTTCTTAATAAATTATTAAACAAAAATCATTAATAAAATGAAAAAAAATTAGATTTATACTAAAATGTAACAATTCAATTTGATATTTACATAATTTAAAATTAAAGAAAATAAAATATTGCACAACATTAAAGTTTAATTTTCAAGATTTTAGTTTTTTATTAAAATTTTATGAAGACTTGGTATCAATTTGGAAAAAAAAAAATACTATAATCCAATTGTAAAGTTCAAATCAATATGTAACATTACTCATTTTTCACATCTAAAGCCTAAGAGATAGGTTTCGATACGTACAAAAAAATTTATTTTTTTGACTTTTAATTCAATTTTTTATACGCTTAAACATTAAAAAAAAATTCACAATATTTTTAAAAATATTTTTTTATAATAATGAGATAAAATGAGATGGATTAATAGTGATTTTATAAAGTCAGTAACAAATTTTATAAGTAGATATGTATCAACGTACATATCCTATATCAAACATCTCATAACAATTTAGCTATCTTTTTATATATAATGATAAAGGATAATTACTCGACATGATCTCCAAATTACTTTTAAGATGACCATTAAGATCAATACATGAGTATCCGTTTGCTTTGGCGCGCGATACCAGCTAGCTAGCTAGCTGACAGCTTGTAATACCGTCAAACGTCGATCGGCCTGGACTAGCATGCACCATTTTTCTTTTCTTTTCAAATAATAGAATTGAAACAATTTCTTTATTTTATCTTACAACGATCTTATTCCCCTTCTAGTTAATAATTCTCAAAACATGTTCTCCCTCTCACATTGCAAGAAGGAGACCGGTAGGGTCGGCAAGGGAGGGAAAAAAAAAAGAAAGAAAAAAGGCAGGGACAGCACCAACAGTATCAAAGGACGATCTCCAAGAAGATAGCATTAGATGAGGTCGTATCTTGTGACTAGTGCATGAGTTGGCAATATGTACTATTATTATTATAATGTGGAGAGGGCAGTACTCGTGTCTTTGCTGCTTCCTATTTTCTTTCCCGTGCGTCTTCACCTCACTAATTTGATTTGTACAGAACACAATACCATAAAACTCGTACTAGTACTGGCAGCTCTAATAAGTAATAATGAACACGCGAGGCTGGCCGGAGTGGTGCTGGCTGCCGCTAACATAAATATATTTGGGACGACCTGATGCAATGCATGCATGCTAGCATTAATTAGGATGAGCTGTTTGGTTATAAAAATAATAGAATACATTTACATATAAACAACGAAATTTTATTTTAAAATTGCTCTCCATTTTGAAATGCAAAATTACTAATCAGCTTTTTATATTGAAGTTTTTCTATTATATTATATATTTTCAAGAGTTTTTTTTTTTTTTATATGAGTAAACCGTTTTAATTCCATTGCAGTGAATTTTTTATAAACATTTTGACTCCTCTTCTTACGTAGTAATTTGCTTTTTACATTTGGGGTATATTTTCTTTTGAACAATACTAGTCTTCCCATTGGGATTTTTGTTGGGATTTTGTTTTTTACTTCGTGATCAAGGAAATATTTTTTAATAATATTGTGAATTTTTTTTTTAATTATGTAAAAGAGTTAAAAAAAGTATGTAAAAAAGAATAAAAAACCATATAAAATACACTAATGTAAACAATGATGTAGTGTTACTCATTTTCTTTTGTTAAGATTTTTTACACTCTTTAATCTAATGAAAAAATATTTGCATCAGCCTACTATATGCATCATCCAACACACACCAAATGTGTCCACCTATTTTATCGTTTGATTTTTTTCTTCTTGATCTGAGAGAGAACACTTGAAGAGAGAGAAATGATTGATGTTGAGAGGCAGAGAGCGAGAAGAGAGAGGTCGGTTTGATAAGAAAGAAAGCTTGAGAGAGAGGGGTTTGATGAGAGAGATCTTGAGGAGTACTGAGAGAGGTCGAAGAGAGAAAACTTGATGAGAGATAGAGCTTGAGGAGTGAGAGAGATTGAAGAGAGAGAGGTGATGAGAGAGAGAGCTTGAGGAGAAAGAGACGTAGAAGAAAGAGAAGAGATGAGGAGAGAGAAAGTTTGAGGAGAGAGAAAAGATGACACAGTTGAGAGGATATCTGACATTTAAAAAAATAAAAAATAAATATGTATTGTGTGCAACTAAACAATTGCGGATGCCGAGCAAAACTCTAATCTAATTATTTACACTTTTTGCCAACTTTTCTGTGGGTCGACTTTATTCTGGATAAAACTTTTACAATCTTCTATGCTAGTACTTTATCGTTTCTCTCCGACAATTCCATATTTCGAGTACGCTAATTTTCTTTTAATCGAATCCCAATGATCCCGTGTTTGAATAATTGGTACTACTCAATTAGACATGTACATGGCTTTCTTCATTTTTACCGACTTACTTGCATGGGAGCTTTCTCATTTTCTCTAATGGCCCATGGGGCCTTACATATAAAAAAATCAATAATAATAATAACAACAATAATAAAACTTTTCTAAGAGGCCTTAGACGGTAGCCTCGACTGCCGGCCACCCTTTTGAGCAGTCCGACTAGAGAGAAGCTAGGTTTGGGAATGACGAAATTTGGTTAAGAAGTTGTAGTCATCTAGGGACTAATTAATTAGAGGTAGAGGCGCATTCTTCCATTATCACAAATCATGTTCTTAGTGTCGTATTAATTATGATATTGTGGGTTCAACCGCTCAAGTTAATTATCTCCTACAAAGCATAACCACACACAGAAATATATATAATATTACGTAAAAAAAATACTTATATGCGATCAATTATTTACGATAAAAATGATCATTTCTTATTTTATCGGAACAAATCATAAGAAGCTTACAATCATCAGAGGCATTAACTTGCTTTTAGAACGTAGAGATCAAGAAACCCCATACTCCATCTTCTAAGATTGCTTGGGAGTGCATTCGAGTTAGAGTTCCAAAAATTAGATGGTCGAATTGGATTTGGCACCCGTGTCTTCCAAAGAAGATGGTCATTAAGATGTGGAAAGGTTTTAACAATACTTTTAGTTTGGATTACAATGTTCGAAGACTAGGCATTCCTCTTGTTTCTAAATGCAACTGCTGTGACAATTAATGAAACTTATGAATATTTGAATCATGTGCTAACTAATGGGGAAGTGGCTCATACTATTTGGTGGAAATGTCCTATCCAGGTTGGTATGTTGAGAACTAATTTTAGTACGTGGAAAGAGATTGTGTATGCATGGTTTAATAGAGTTTCAAGGTCGACAACAAGAGGGCTACTTATTGGCATAATCCCAATCAGCATTACCTGGGTTCTTTGGATACGTTGATGCAAAATAAGAATGGAAGGAAAATCTGAATTTGTGAAGGAGACTTGGCGAAATATTAAATTCTGGATTGTTAAACTTAGTGAGAAACTGCGTGCCATTAAGCCTTTAACTTTACAAGATCATGAGAAGATATTAGAAGACTTGCATATTGAACTGAAAATTTACAGAAGAAAGAGGATGCACGTTATTCATTGGCATCGTCCTCAACATGATTGGTTTAAGCTTAATGCGGATGGAAATAGTAGAGGAAACCTGGTTGGTTGTTTCTGCTGTTAAAGCTGGTTTGTATTTGTTTTCCCACATTGTTACCACGGTTTCTCAGCCATAAGCTGTGAGCTTCAATAAAATTAGGAGGTGCTGTCCTCCAATAAAAAAAGAAAAAGAAAAAGAAACCCCTAACAACTTTGCTTTAGAAGACTAAAAACCTCGAATATAGTTATGAAGTCTAACCTTAACAGTTAATTCTTTGCTTAATTTCCGAACAGGTCGATCGAGACCCCAAAACAGTAGTTCTAACAACCAGCTTGCTTTTGAAGACTATAAAGATCACGAGCGCAAACTTTAATCTTATTATATCTCACATGACTTTTAATTTCAGCTAATCAAAATATTGGTCATGAGCCTCATGCCCAAATATCTATCCAATCCAGCCTTTTATTTTCGTTTTTTAACCTTTCCTTCTTCATTCTTTTTATCTTCCCCTAATTTTGTACGTACTAGTGCAGAAGATGATCGATTCCGTGTTGTCCACCCATCAAAAGCAATCTTGTGCCGCCCCACTACCCTTTATGCACAAAATCCACCATTCCATGGAAAACTCAGCACAATAACAGCAAATGCGGGGGCCATGCACCATTGTCGGTGACTCGATGATCATGTGGTGCACACGATCGAGCCGTACGTTACTGATCTTATCGCTACTTTTATCCGTTTTCTTCTCTACCTAAGATGTGAGTCTCTGTCTTAACCGTTATTGAAGATGAAAGAAGAGGCAATAGATCTCCCCATCTACCATTCCAAATTAATAAATTGTAGCGTATTTCATCTGGCCACAATCTCCATTAATATCACCGACATCACATGAGTCTGTCAAATAAATTAATAGTATCAACATAGCTAATCAATTGGCTCCAACTTAATACAGGGGAGCATGGGAGATTAAGCAATACAAAAGAGAAGAAGTATGGAAGCCACCCCCATTATATTTTCAAAGCTCCTCTTTTGATGCTACAGTAAGAGATTATTTTTCTGTAGTCTCAGCAATCTGCAAGAATCAAAATAGAGATATTTTGAAAATTATGACAGAAAAACTTCACACTACAAATCCTCTCGTAGTTGAGGCTAGTGCGGCATTACTAGCTATAAAAATGTCTAATAGTCAAGATCTTGAGATAATAAAAGGTGATGTCTAATCTGTCCTTGTAGCCATTGAAGATCAAAATTCTTCCTCCTTTTTGCAGATCTCACAAATCATTGCAGATATATTACAAATCTCTCACTACCGCCAACAATGAAAATTTATCAAATTTATTGATTTCAAAATTAATGTACACACTCACTTGCGTAATGGGCAGCTATTAATCATATTTTTATAAGTTTATCCTTAGATAATCTACTTAGATGTTTTTTGTATATAGACAGTGGAAAAGATCCACACTAACATTCTGGAGCTATCGTTATTATATATTAGAAATGCTTGATTAAAAAAAAAAATTGGCTCCAACTTAATTTGACCAAGAATTAATATGGAATGATCAATTGGGAAAAACTATAATCTATCTTAATTAATGTTGTAGAACTAGCATGCTTAAAATATGGAACACATCGACGGTACTAATTACGCCGAATGCATCCAGAGATAATGATGGAATATTGGCATTGACATTGACGGTGACAGTTTAATTATTTATTGGCATAATGTCATTATTTTGTTAAACCCATATTATACGCAGAAGCCAAGATCAGGACAAATATCCTTCAATCGTTAGAGAGTCTACGACTGACAGCTCGCGTCACTTTTATTGAAAAAAGAAAAAGAAAAAGAAACTCTTGCTCATGTCATTGAAGTTGAGGCCTCGTGGGTATTTAGTATTGAAAAATGATTTATCTATAATATATTATATAATAATATATTTAAAAAAATATTTTTATAAAATATCTTATAAAAATAATAATATTTTACGAAATTTTTTTTATTTTATATTATTATATAATATATTGTGTATATTATGTGTTTCATTACTCTTTAGCATTTACCCAGTTTACAGAAAATCATTGAAAATATGACATAATTGAGGCCACGTGAGCCATTCTAGCAATATAATAACATTGTGCTTATTTTCTTCGCCATGATTATGTTCTCATCATGTCTCCATTGACTGCCTACGCTCAAGAAATTTGTTTTTTAGTGAAAAATCTAAGATTGATTTGTGTTTATTAGGAGAAGTCACTTTTTATAATGTCATGTAAAAAAAAAAAAAAAAGGTGAATAAATAAATTCATCTCGTTCATTTATTTGATCTAACTAGGATGGTACAAGAAATCATAAAATTGAACGGGGCTGATTCAGACCGACCGTTGGAGTTAGGAGCTAGTCGAAACCGGTCGGCCGGTAGTTGAATTTGGCCAAAATCAATGTCAAGCAATTTGGTCCCGATTTGAGCCTAAAACCGGAGTTAAGCCGAGACTGATGTAGACGGTTTTCTCTCTTTTTACCGGCCGATTTCGGTTAAGATTCACACCAATTTAAGATATTAGTGCTGTTTTGGTTTTAGACCGAAACCGAACCTTCGGTTTTCATCCCTAGATCTAACAAATATTTATATCCGATGGTTTTTTTTTATTGAATAAAATTAACTCAAATATCTGTATTTGAAATCTCACATCTTTGGTGCCGGCAGCAAAAGGAAGAGCACACTTAAAAATAAAAAATAAAAAATAATTAGGATGCGGTGGATCACAGCACAAGAAATGTTCGATGTTTTGGTTTTAGCTTATAAATTATATATATAGTAGCAATAAAATACAGAACAACAGGTCCCCATATATATATGGTTTATTTAATTGGATTATTTGATATTTTCTACTTGATGACGTGTTCAAGATCTGACCAGCTGAAAGTAGGAAGCATTAGTTTAGATCATACGTTTGGGATTCTCGATCTTGACTATGATTTATTACGGGCTAGATATATACTTGAACATAAATAAAATTATTAAAAAAAAAATCCAACTTGCGGGAATCAGAAGGCTTTCTAATTCTTAATTGGCCTTCTACTTCTTTACATCATCCAACCTGCAAACTTCCAACACCTTTGTACATAAACTAGGAGGGCAAGCAAAATATGCACCAATGGCAAGCTAGAGTTAAAAGAAATGTTATCGCTATCTTCCAGCTTACGATGCCAACTCCGAATGCTAGCTAGGCTGCTAGCTGTGACAGTTTGCTTTTATCTTTTTTTTTTTAAAACGAGATAGAGAAAGGGAATAAATTGATACTGAGTCTTCTTCAAGCGGGTGACCTGTTCACAAAATTTTAATGGAATATGTTGTTTGTTTCTTACTTTTGAATATTACTTTCATCTACGTACGTACCGACCCCAAAAAAAAGGGGAAAATGGAGATTAGTTTATCATTGCCGGAAGCTTTATGATACTGTCATTTCGATTCCTTTATAGATGAAAATCTTTGCGAAAAACTGCTACTTTAAGCAATAAAACCTGGAATTCCAGCCAGAGCTTGAACTTGATTATTCTACTCCATCTAGTTCAGTTTCGAGTTGGGTATAATGTAACAGTAGCAGTTAGCTTACAGTTGTAAATTTTTTTTTTTTTGATGGAACAGTTGTAAATTTGTCGGGTCGATTCGCTGACTAAACATGAATATAAATACAATCATCGTGAACAGACCTGCAATTCTGCAAATTCTGTTTCCAGTTTCATTGCTTTTGCTTCCATGCAATAATATTATTGCACTCTTGTCATTTCATTTGAAGTTGAGCCTCTTTACAGTCCAAAAAGTCCGAGTCCACTGTGATGCTTACAGGCTGATGATGAGTGTACAGAGCCCAATTATTAGGTCGAAAACGAATGGGAAAATCGAATAAAATTCGTAGTATTAGGAATCTACTAGCTGGGAAAGACGTGCATGGTCCACCTAATGGGAAAGGTGTGGGTGGGGCTTCATCTGTGCTCACAAGCAAATAGTGATGTGCTCGGTGAGTAGTTCAGTCCCTATCTAACCTTATACTCGAAGTGATTAGGAATCTTCGTCATCTTGGGCCCATTAAAGATTTCTCGTAACAAACGTATCTCTCTCTTTTGCCTCCGTCGAGCAACTCCATAGCAAAAACTTCCAAGGGTTTGAATACACTTCTCTTTTTACACTACGCAATGCGCATGGCTTTCAGATTTCATTTAATTCTTGCCAATGTCCACCTTTGCAAAAAGAAATTTGAAAATCCTCGAACTGAGTTGAGAAGGATTCTCTTGCTTTCGGAAAATAAGATGGTTGATCTCCACCTTACATTCATACATTTTGATGCTATATATATTCATAGGATACTTCTGATGATGTCATGCAGATAACTAGTCTTTAAGGTTTCAAATCTCCTTGAAAGTTCAAACCACTGAAATCTAGCACTTACGCAAGTTTGTTAGAGATAATTAAACTCACAAGTATATACTTTGGTATAGAGAGACTAGTTATAAACAATGCTTCATTTAAACATGTCAACTTTGGCTGGGGATAAAGAGTTTTCCTGCTGCAGTTTTACAAATTCCTCATCCAAGAAATGCTGGAGACTGAGGTTCTGCTGATAGACACTCTTCTCTGCAAACAGCCTTGTGAAGTGCACAAGCAAAGAAACAGAGCACATCTACAAGTCTATACAATTAACAGCTCACTTGAAACAGCCATAACCGAAAGGACAAAAATCCATTTTTATGCCATGATCGCGTAGAATACCAAGAACTCAACAGACCAAAAGCAACCACGAGCCGTAGTCATGCATGTCAGAGTAAATACAACATTAAAATACCATGACCAAAAGCAGTGTTGAAGTGACAGAAAAGGAAGGCATATGAGCTGTTTGTGAAAATGCCATAGCAAAGACAGAATATGGAATCCCTCAAATATTCATCGCATCTTCATTTGTACAATCAGTGTTTCCTTTATATAGACTAATTACGTAACAGACTCAGGCCATTGGCCATTCACTATTTGACACGTATGAATCATTCGGTTGAAAAAAAATTCTGAAAGATTATAGACTGCATTCATCCTGAGTATGCACAGCTGAGGTGGATTTCTGTTGTGATTGAGGTAGTGCTGATGTAGGGGACATGATAGCCATAATATTCTCTAGTGAGTCAAGCGGCACTAGCTCATAGTGAGGCTTGATCAAAGTTGAAGAAACCATGCAACAGATAGGGGCTTGGTGAGTATGTTCGCTAGTTGGTCTTTGCTGGAAAGAAAGGAGACTTGTAGGGCTTTAGCTGCAACTCTATCCCAAGCAAAATAATAATCAAGGTCAACATGTTTCATTCGGGAATGCATAATGGGATTACAGCTAAGTAGGTGGTCCCTAAATTGTCACGCCAAAGTGTAGGGGGTGTAGAAAGAAATATGCCAAGCTCTTGAAGTAGGGATTGAATCCAAAGTAATTCACAGGTTGTGTTGGCCATGGTTTTGTACTCAGCCTCAGTGGAGGACTGAGCAATGGTTGGTTGTTTCTAGGAGCCCCAAGAAATGAGATGGGATCCAAAGTAGATGCAAAAACCTCTCGTTGATCTGCGATCATCAGGGCATCCAACCCAATCAGAGTCGGAAAAGGCATACAAACTAATGGAAGATGAGGGGGAAAATCTAAGACTTAAAGACCTGGTATTATTTAAGTAACGAAGAATTTGTTTGACGGTTTGCCAATGGAGCAGCCAAGGACTATGCATGTACTGACACATCTTATTGACAACAAACGAAATATCAAGGCGTGTAAATGCTAAGTATTGCATGCAGGCTGCCGACGACACTGCGATATAAATGGAGATCCTCAAAGGAGCACCCATCTAAGGAAGTGAAGCGGAGTGAGGAAGCCATTGGAGTCGACACAGGTTTGGACTAGGAAAGATAGAGACTAGACGAGGAGCGGGTGACTTCTATACTAAGAAAGTATTGAAGTTTTCCTAAATCTTTTACCAGAAAAAACAGACCTAAGGAAGCAATAAACTGAGAAATTAAAGATGAATTGGTTTTAAGAATAAACAGAGAAGTGTCTGCACATGAACCATGAAAACTAAGAGAATGTAAACGATCAGTGAGCTTTGCAAACCAAGCCCGAGGGGCCTATTTCAAACCATAGATGGACTTACGCAGTTTGTAGACTTAGGAGGGATGATCAGGATTCATGAACCCGGGTGGCTGCCGCATATACACTGCCTCTTAGAGATCACCATGTAAGAACACATTTTGGATGTCCAATTGGTGGATGGGTAGTTAGAGGTGACAGCTAGAGAAAGAAGTAGGCGAATGCTGACTGGTTTAACGACGAGATTGAACGTTTCTGAGTAGTCTAACCCTGGTTGCTGATGAAATCTCTTGGCCCCAAGGCAGGCCTTACGATGTTCAAGAGACCCATCAGCACAACCTTTTGTTTTGAGGATCCATTTAGATCCCAAAACATTGAAGTGATAAGAAGATGGGACTAAATCCCAGGTCTGGTTGGCAAGGAAGGCTTGGAATTCTTGATTCATGGCTAGGTGCCACTTGGGGTGTTTAGATGTTTCTGAAAATGAAGTGGGTTCTTCAAGTACAGGGGGAAGAGAAGGGTTCAGGGAGAGAGTGGAAGTAGTGAGCAAAATAGTGGGTTTGGGAGGAGGCCAAGTTATTGTGCCGCCAGTGAGGACACAGGGATAATGGGTATTTGACATGACCTAGTGATCATGGAATGAGTATTTGTTGGCGGGGATGAACTGGTGCAGAGACCGAAGGAGATGGAATGGGATTTGCTGTGAGGGAAAAGGGCAATCGAGGAAAGCTAGAAGATAATGTGTTTGTAGAAGCCCTAGGTGAGGAAGTGGGTGAAGGTATGATGTTGGGGTGGGAGGGACTCGAGGGAAGATTTGGGCCTGGTGCTAGATGAGGAGAGTGTGAGGTACTGGACTCAGAGTGAGGCTCGGGGAAGAAAGTAAGGGGGACGGGCCCATGTGAGGTGGAAGTAGATATGGGAGAAATGACAGACTCATCGGGCCTAGACGTAAACGGGAAGAGAGACTAATGAAAGGTAACATCTCGTGAGATGTAGGTCCAGCCCGTTGGAAGATGTATGGGCCTTGGCCTGTGGACAAGCTGCACACTCTGAGAGTCCAGTACCTGACATAGGGAGTTGGAATCGATGGAGAGTTAGGGTTGTTATGCTAGAGGAGGGGTGACCCTACCGGAGATGCCAAAGAGAAGGGATAGTCCGAATACCAACAAAGGCTTGAGGTGGAGATTGCGAGGAAGAAGCTGTCGAGGTCGTGGATGGAGGAAGGACATATAATTCGTTCTCAGCGATTCCTTGAAGAAGCACTGCCTGAGAAGGAGAATCCTTCACAACAAAGAGTGAGAGTGAAATTCAAAGAAGACTGAGTGATCTTAACAAAATTGACACACAGATAGTAAATTGCGAAAAATTAAAGGCACATGAAGAAGATTCTGTAAAAGAAATTTGCCAGAAGTAAAGTTGAGTTGCACAAATCCATGGTGCTGAATGGTAGAGTGTTGTCATCCCTGATGCTTACTTGATCGGAGCCCTGATAAGGCACAGATTCGAGGTTGACGTTTGAGAAATCTAAAGTGAAATGGTGGGATGCTGCGGTGTTTAGGAACCAGGCAGAGTTAGGGGGCATATGTGGAGGGATAGAGGTGAAGTTTGCAGCTAAGGAAGATGGTGGGGAGGGCTGATAAGAATGGTCAAAATGGTAATAGCATGAGAGTGTTGTGTGTCCTGGTTTGTGGCATACTTGGCAACACGGGCGGGAGTCAGGACTGTTTTGGAAATAATTTAGGGTATGTGCTGCACCTCGAAATGGAGAATTGCGACTACGAGCCATTGAACCTAGATTAACAGGAGGTCGAATGGTAGTGTTATTAGCAGTAAGGTTGGTGCCAGAGAAAATATAGTTGGTTTGGTGAGAGAGACGTGACTCATGATTGAGGAGCAAGCTGTAGAGCTGATGTGGAGTGAGGGGATCGGGGTGTAGTAGTGAGGGAAGTAACGAGGGATTCATAATCCGACCCGAGATCCGCAAGTAAATAAATGGAAAACTCAAGATCAGATAAGTAATGACCCGCAGCACCAAGTGTTGCGGCTAGGGATTTGGTTTTGTTATAGTATTCAGAGATGGATTCATGGCCCTTTTTTAGGGTGGCAAGTTGGTACTGAGTATGCATTATATGAGCGGAAGATTGGGCGGTGAACAAATTTTGCATTGTGAGCCATACCTCACGAGTGGTATGACAGTCCAGAACTTGGGTTAAGATGGAATCAGAAAGGGATGAGTTTAGAGCAAAAACAATAAGTTGATCATGGAGAGCCCATCATGTATAGACATGGTTGGGGTTGCCATCAATGGTTTCGACAGGTAGAGGAATAGAACCATCAACATGGCCAAAGAGTTGATAGCCTTTGAGGAATGGCACAATTCGTGCCTTCCATACTAGGTAATTGTCTATTGTAAGTTTAACTATAACAAGGTGGGTTGCAGCTGTAGTAATGGATGGGTTGGGGGTGGGAGGAGTTGATTTATCGAAAGAGTCCATGAGGATCAGACGTGGGTCGGTGAGGCGTTGATTACCGTGTTGAAGTGACAGAAAAGGAAGGCATATGAGCTATTTGTGAAAATGCCATAGCGAAGACAGAATATGGAATCCCTCAAATATTCTTCGCATCTTCATTTGTACAATCAGTGTTTCCTTTATATAGACTAATTACATAACAGACTCAGGCTATTGACCATTGATCACTATTTGACACGTATGAATCATTCGGTTACAAAAATATTCTAGAAGGCTACAGACTGCATTCATCCTGAGTATGCACAGCTAAGGTGGATTTCTATTGTGATTGAGGTAGTGCTGATGCAGGGGACGTGATAGCCTTAATACACAGTAACCCAATAACAGGATGCAATCGCATTTCCCATGCCAACCTCAGTAGCTTCTTTAGATTTTGCACATCCAAAACATAATACAGAATAGAGAACAACAATATAAAAAAGAATTTTGCTCGGCACCAACAGTTTCGATACTACAGAAAGTACAAAGACAGACTCGACTCGTTTCCTACCACTAACACACCACTTTTGGCATTTGACGTAGAAAGTTATCGTGGTGGGAAGTCTTGCTCACATCACACCTCAAATACTAATATTTTACCCGCTTCCACTTTTCACCTCACTAAGAACCCCAAAGTGGGGAATACATTTCTGAAAATGAATTCAACAAACAACTTTTATTTTTATTTTTTTCAAAACCATGTAAAAATCTAATAACAATGCTATACTTAGCTGGGCTTCAAATCCTGGATTTGTAAGAGCATCTTGTTCATTAATTTAAGAGCACTAGCATTGGATTGGTCAAATGCATCTTTAAATTTTAGTCAATATCACACTTTTTTACATTTGCATATTCTATTTAAATTTAATCCCCACATTGGATTAGCCATTTACTCTCTCTATAATAATAAAATATTATTAAATTAATAATTTTGTTATTTAATTTTTTATATCACATTTTATAATTCTACCAATTTAATATTAATAATAATTATATTCTAATTAAATTAATATTAAAAAAATCATATTTTTAAAAGTCATTTAATGCTAATAACAAAAAATATTTGATTAAACTCATCAAAAATTCTATCTAAATTTCTTAATTACAAATCAAATAATATTTTATTGGAGTGAGAAGTTAATATTTTAATGTTTGCTTGGAGTGAAAAATTATTATTTTAACTTTTGGTGAATCAATTTGGTTCTTCAAATTTAGCTAATCACTGTAGCTAATATTTAAATTGTTTTAGAGATGCCCAATCTAATGTGTGAATTTTTTAGCACATATTATCTAAAATTTGACCAATCTTTAATTTTAGTCAAGCTAATGCTAGTGCCCTAATGCTACTCTATCATCTAAAGTTTATTGTTTAGATGATTCTCTTGACATGACACTACCATATAGTGACACGTAGTTTATTACAAAAATATACTGATCTTTATTTTAACAGGCGATTGCTTAAAATATGTGATATCAATAAATATATATATTTAAAGATGATGAAAAATAAAATAAAAAATCTAATATTTTTCTCTAGATTTCATGAATGAATGGCGAGGTGCTCTGTACCCAACGAGGCTCATAATTGGAAAAAGAAATGAGATGTCAATAAGGAATACAAAAGTACTTTGTAAGGTACGTCGATCGACAAAAAGACATATGCGAATCATATTCTGGCTTTCTTATTTACACAAGTTCCTTTACTAATTATTTTAAACTTCCGGATAGCCAATTGGAGTGGTTTATGCAAGATCAATGTCTTCTTGTCCCTGAAATGAAAGTCTTCGCAGAGGAGCAATCATTGTCCTTTTTAATTATCGAATTTTATTATTTACTTTTTAAAATTGTGGGTATTTCCACTTTAAGACTAGGAAATTCTAGGTAACACCCATTCACATTTCTTAGTCCAATTCGGTTGCTTTTCCTCTTATGAGAGATTACTTTTGGGCCAAGTATGGAATTTAGTGATTTTTTTTTTTCTATATAAAACGTGAGGTTGATTGGATTTATGGACGGCATAAGGGGCTGGTTTTCTACTTTCCTTTAGATGATACATTTACGTTGAATCATCATTTATTTCAAAAGTTTAAACTTATTAATGGAAGAGGTAGATTTTATTATTTATTTTATATCTTAATACTCTCATTCACATGTGGGTCAAACTCTCCTTCAATAGATGACTCAATATGTAAAATATTTAATTTATAAATGAGATTGAATATAGAGTCTAGATTCGAATTCAAGACCTCTACTTTGATACTATGTAAAATCACCATTTATCCTAAAAACTTAAGCTCATAAAAAAATATAGATTTTATTATGTATTTTGAAAAATTCTATACATCATACAACTATCCTACTTTCATCTCACTTATAAGTATGATGTGGTACATTTATCACCATTAAATAATCATTTATTGCATATTTTTTTATTATCTAATGGTGATTAATATGTCACATACTACTTAATATAATCAAAATAAAATCAGAATGTGATGTATAACATTATTCATTTATTTTATATCTTAACAATTCCTAAACTAGAATAGACAAATGATTAATTAATCAGTTGAGACCACTGCATGCATTAATTCTCCAACTACATCTTTGATTGAAGCTCATACATATCCTGAATCCCAAGAGTAGTAGGATCATTTATTAAATACTGGCCAATAAACCTTCTTGATTAGCCAATAAAGCTGCCAATCCCACGATATCTTAAAATAAAAAATAATGTGACTTTTGGTATACCCACGCATTAATGTCGGGTAATTTTCAGAAAACTTTTAAGGCCCGGCCATAAATTATAGAATATTAATTTATTTGTTGAGAAGATATCATTGTATGATCTCTTTCTATATTAGTAAAAGATACACTTATTAATTCAATAAGAACAACTACGTACTTCGTCATACCAGTTCCATGGTTGCTTAGCATTTCAAACGGAAGAAAATATTGAAGTATTAATTAATAATAATAAAAAAGATACTCCGTCGTCCCTCTTCCGATTTCGTATCCCTATTCCCTTCTGTTTGTCATCATTACTAAAAAGATACTATTTATTAATGAGAATTATTTGGCAATAAATATCCATTACGACAACAAAGAATAAAAAAATCAGAACAAAAGAAAAAAAAAAAGCAGTTGTTTTGAATGGCGCCTCACGTACGTGGCATGCATCAATAACGTAACTTATTTTTGGTTTTACTATCAAACAGATAGCAGATGGTGGAAACACATCTGGCCATACTCCCAACATAATGTTGGATACAATAAATTATTCAGTAACAGTTATGGATAGGGCCATACTGCATGTACTCTAACAGGATTAGGGCAAGTACCTATCCTCCGGTTCGGGAGCTCACGATCGATAATGCTTCATGCAGATTTCTAGACGACCCATTATTATTATTATTATTATTATTATTATTATTATTATTATTATTAGAATTGCTATGCATCAACCTACACACCACACATTAAATTATTTTTTATTATTTTTAATTATTTTTTAATTTTTTTTATTCTAGTCTTCTTGAAACATTTATATTTTTTTATTCATCATTCATATAATACACATTTAATAAGAAAAACAAATAAAAAAAAATAAAAAAAGTTATGGTGTGTGGTGTGTAGGATGATGCAAAGATTAATTCTATTATTATTATGGTTCATGGTTTATCCCCAACATTGCCTCAACAACTTTGTATATTATAAAACACAGCCCTGTGCTAGCTAGACTTTATTTTGGCAGGAAAACATGTGGAGCCCAGCCCCTAATCCATTCTCGAGGCTCTGTATCAGCTCCTTGTTCAATCATAATGATCATAAACCAATCGATAAAAGTTTACACGTCGATCAGGCCTTCTCTGTCCCAACCTTTTCTTCAAAGGAAAAATATTAATAGAAATTACTGTTTGTAATAGGTCTGTAATCGAGCCGAGCCGAGCTCGGCTCGACTTAAAAATACTCGAGCTCGAGCTCGAGATTTTTTTTTGTTCTCTGTTTAAGCTCGACTCGATAAGATAAACTCTTAACTCGAGCTCGAGCTCGAACTCGTGAGTCGAGCCGAGCCTTTGTTACATCCATGAGTCCTTATGAGTGGTGATGGTGATGGATGTAACAAAGGACTCATAAGTATCACCATCACCACTTATGAGTCCTTTGTTACATCCATCACCACCAGAACCGATCCCATTACTTTCATTGAGCTTTATCATCTTCTCCTTATTCATGAAAGTAGGATGTCTCATGCATCACGCACAACTGACTCTTCTCCTTCTTTTGCACCATCTGTTAACTTGAGCTCTACAACTCCCTGTGATCAGCGAGGTAGAGGCTCATATAGGGGGAACAGGTACAACCGGGGTCGAACTAGACCATTTCACAGAGGCCGTTTCTCAGCTCCTCAAAACAACTTTTACAACCCAAACACAAATCGCCCTACTTGCCAAGTCTGCTCAAAACAAGGCCATACAGCACTTCAATGTCACTATCGATTCGACCATGCCTACCAACAAGATCCACCAAGCTCCTTCTCAGCCAACTATACCTCCCCTTCTACCACCATCAATCCAACTTGGTATCCTGATTCTGCAACCACCCACTACATAACCCATGATATTTTTCAATTAAATCTCTCCTCTGAACCATACTTTGGCAATAGATTCGAATGGGCAATGGTAATGGCTTGGCAATCAACAATATTGGTGCTGCTTGTTTCCTTTCTAATTCATCTTCTTTTCAATTTCATAATTTACTTCATGTTCCTACCATTACGAAAATCTTGTATCTATCTCCAAGTTTTGTACTGATAATTCTTGCTTTTTTGAATTTTATCCAAATCATTTCAATGTTAAGGACTCGTCGACTGGGAAGCTCCACATCAGCGGCCCAGCTCATGATGGTCTCTATCAGTTCCCTCCTCCACTATTTTCCTCATCTCCATCTGCTTCTTTTGGTGAAAGAACAATGGTTGATCAATGACATAGACGCCTTGGTCATCTTTCCCTTGTTTTAGTTTCCAAAATACTGCGTGCCAACTGCTTGCCATATTTCCCCAACATCTCCAACTTCAA
>QEOT01005443.1:0-15202 GCA_003123785.1 Pterocarya stenoptera
CCCCCAATCTCTTCTCAATATGCGTGAACTTAAGTCCGCAAGTTGCCAATGGCTAGTGTTTGTGTGTTTGTGTATATGTATATGTCTGTGTGTGTGTGTGTGTGTGTTTGACAATTTTGTATATGGATTAACCTTTTTGAATTTATATGAGTGTTTGTGTGTGTCTGTGTGTTTGTGTATATGTATGTCTGTGTGTGTGTGTGTGTCAATGTGCGTGTGTTTGGCAGTGTGTATATGGATTAACTTTTTTGAATCTATATGTGTATTTGTGTATATGTATGTCTGTGTGTGTGTGTGTGTTTGACAGTTTTGTATATGGATTAATCTTTTGAATTTATATAAGTGTTTGTGTGTGTCTATGTGTTTGTGTATATGTATATGTATGTGTGTGTTTGACAGTTTGTGTATATGAATTGCATTGTCTAACCGGAAAACCGGACCCAAAACTGGTAAAATCGGAGGTACCGATTTAAGAGGGTAACTGGAGCGTAATCGATTTTGAAAAATACAAAACTAGTCATACCGATTCGGTCCTAGATTTTGTCTAAAACCGGACCGAACTGGATCGGTTACACCCCTAACGACAATGAGTCAATCACTTGGAATTAATCATAGACTCTCTTGCCCTCATACACATCAACAAAACAGGTTTGTTGAGCTCAAGTACCGACATATTATTGAAACTGGGCTCACCCTCTTGGCCCATGCATCTCTTCCCTTTTCTTACTAGGCCGATGCCTTGGAAACTGCAATTTATTAGATAAATAGACTTCCAACTCCAACTCTCAACAACAAATCCCCTTTTTCTATGGCTTACAAAACCGACCCTGACTACAATTTTCTAAGAATTTTTGGATGCCTATGTTTTCCTAACCTCAGTCCCTACCTTTCACACAAATTATACTACCGATCCACTCCATGTCTTTTCTTGGGATACAGCACGGCTCACAAGGGCTACAAATGTCTCGATCTTCAAAACAATAAAATGTACATATCCTCGGACGCCACTTTCCATGAGTCTGCCTTTCCTCTAACTAAAAAACTGCCCAACAACTCGATTCCATCTCACAATCATCTTCCACTCCACTTCCCATATTTCCCTCCTCCATCTTAGGCCCAGTCCCAACTACCTACTCTCCAACCTCTCAACCCACTTCCTCACTTCTTGGCCTAGGCCCACAAACCCCTAACCCCACTCCATCCTCTTCCTCTCTATCAAGTCCAGGCTCACAAAACACTACCCATTCCCAATCCTCTTCTTCAACCTCCCGAACCCTAACTACATCAAACACCTCATCTCCTTCCCCACCTAAGCATCCTCCCTCAATTCTTGTCCCACCTAGATATCTGATCATAACCAGAGGACAAACCCATTCCTCTCGACCCAAAATCTTCACCAATGATACCAAATCGTACCCATCTCAACACTGTCTCACCACCAGCATCATAGTTCCGGATGACCCTTTGAGTTTCAGTGGCCTCGGAATTTTTTGAGTGGTGTCAAGCCAAGGAGCAAGTGTACACTACTCTCCTCAGCAATCAAACCTGGACTCTGGTTCCACCTGCTCCAAAATCCAACATACTTGGATGTCGTTGGGTCTTTCGCACCAAAACAAACTTAGATGGCTCCTTCCAATGTTGTAAAGCCCGATTGGTTGCCAAGGGCTTTCATCAACAGCTCGGCGTGGATTATCACAAGACTTTCAGCCCCATAGTGAAGCCAACAACAATTCATCTAGTTTTGTTCATTGCGGTGTCCCATGGCTGGCCCTTACGGCAACTCGACATTAAGAATGCCTTCTCTATGGCACCCTAACTAATAAGGTCTTCATGCAGCAGCCTTAATTCATAAGTGCAGTGCATCCCACTTATGTGTGCAGGTTGTCCAAAGCTCTGTACGGCCTTAAGCAAGCACCACAAGCCTAGTTCGCCCAACTCATCTCTTAGTTAACAGAGTATGGATTCTCCCCATCCAAAGCTAACGCGCCACTCTCCATGCTCAATGAATGTAACACTCATATCTTTCTCCTTGTCTATGTTGACAACATTGTCCTCACTACATCAAACACTTCTGCCATTGATACCTTGATTTATGATATGAGCATTGCTTTCCCTGTACGTGATTTGGGCAAACTTTCATTTTTCCTAGGTCTTGAGATTGATTATACTATGAATGGTTTGTTTCTTTCTCAAAGAAAATACATCAAACACCTTATGTCCCGTAGCAATATGCTACAAGCAAAACCCATGACATCCCCAATGGCCTCTTCCACCAAGCTATCCAAATATGACACTCTTGACTTTGATGATCCTTCCCTGTATCGAAGCTTAGTATGAGGCCTAAAATACCTTTCATTCACTAGGTTTGATATATCATCTGCAATAAACAAGATTTGCCAATTTATGCACACACCAAAAACCTCACGCTGGGCTGCACTTAAATGAATTCTAAGATACCTTAAGGGTATAATCAACCACGGATTTTTTTTTTTTTTAAAAAAAAAAAACATATGAGCCCAACTGTCTGGCTCAAATTTATGAATCTTGCAGCTTGGCACGACCCACCCAATATTGTCGTAATTTTTTTTCCCCCATAATCCAAGTGCCCACTCAAGGTGGATGATATGGTTAGGAGTCGGGATGAGAAGATGTCTATAATGAAAGTATCGTTGTTCTGGAGCCCCAACTTCTCTCTCGCAATCTCTAAGCAATGGTGACCCGTGGGCCAATTTTTTTTCCTCTTCCACCTCTTTTTCGACAACCAAACCCGATAGTTAGGGTCTCACTTGTTTCAAATTTCACTTGCAAGATTTCGTTAAGCTAGCTTGGTCTTGTTTGATTCCTAATTCTTACATGTTTGCTAAAATTATGGAAATTGATAGTTTTATTGTGTTGGGCGTTAGTATAACAAAATTGAAAACTTTCCTCTGTACTTTTTATTATGTCAACAGTGGTCTATATATAGACTTGTACAAGAAAGAATAAAGAATAAGTTTGTTACACAACAACATAGAATAACATAATGCAATACAATTGTAAAAGGCTGTGTTAAGTGTTGTGGTTGCTCTGATGTTGGTGCAGTGCCTCTTTGGTGTGTATCTTGATGATCAATAGAGGCGCATATGTTAATACTGGGTTCAATCGTAGAACTGCATTGGTTGTTGCGATAGACTGAATTGAGAGTCTAAGATGATCACTAGTTCCGGGGGAGCCTCCATCATTGTAGCCCCCGGAAACTTCATTTAAGTGCAAACAAGGATTCTCTCAGAAAGAATGTGAATGTCTAGAAATGTTTTTGCTTTGTTGAGTTTATAGGACAGATTTTTTTTTTTTTTTTTGGTTTTATTCTTCTTAAATTTATTGAATTCTTCTATTCATTATTTATATACTATACGTTTGGTAAGAAAAAGAAATTAAAAAAAAAGTATGATATATTATATGTGAAAATGATTAATAGAATTCTTTTATATATACACCCTTGTCAACATTCATTGATCTATTGGAGAATATATTGTTTCCAAAAAAACCGTACATGTCATCGGACTCGATGAGTCGTTACAAGTTTTCGCCTGACTGTCATGCTAAAAGCATTTTTTTAGATGAACCTAATCAAAAGGCAAAGAATTTGATTTTATTCTAATTTTTCATATTCCTACGAGGACATAAAAAGATTCGAGTTTCCCTCTCGCAAATACAATCTTCGGTTTTTGTGCATAGATAATCATCTCATTACTTATATTTGTTTATTGTCATAATATATATATTTGTTTATATACAGGGTGGGAAGGCTCCAAGCTAGTTGTTCTGTTTGGAAATTAGGATTTATACCATCAAAGGACCTTTTACACCCTTTTAAACCTTGGCGAAGAGTATGATCTTTACCCATTTTCTTTAATCTTAATATGTAATTACCGGAAGGGAAGGGCAGCACTTTAAGTCTCTAATTACACTATAGAGACATATGGGAAGGATATTTCTCCTGTCGGGCCAAGCAAATTCCCCTAGGCCCACCTAACTCATAGACAACCCACCTCCATGTGTGTAAAAGAGGAAGATTTGGGCCCAGCCCTCGGAGTACGTGTCAAGGAGGAAGGGGCAATCACATCATCCATGTGTATTGCAGCCAACACACCTGACAGGAGGTCACGCCGCATTAAATGTACAGAGATGGCAACAAGCAACGATCGTGGCTTGAGTCTCACCTTTTCTACAAATTTCGATAGTGGACTACAAGGAGCAAACATGAAAATGAGCATGCCCGCATTCAATGCGGTGGCATGGTGTCTAGGGCAGCAAGTAGTCGCCCTATCACAAGTGCAGCACCCAGTACGACGCAAGAACAGATCGTTGACAGTGAGTGGGGAGGACCACCTCGGCCAGCGTATATAAATTCACTTCCATGCTTAGGTAAGAGATCTTTTTTTTTAGTCTCCAAATTCTTCTCCTTTCATATAACATCCTTACATTCTATACTGACTTAGACATTAGAGGTGTCACACACCACCCCTTATCCTCAAGAGTCTTGTAGGTCTATTGGACAGGTCGGAGAAGTTGCCCAAGGTACGAAGTACATCATCAACACAAATGTATAAACATAGAGATGAGACATAAAATTCGCAAAACTTCTCGTAATTTCTTTCTCAAATATCACTCAATCACAAAATATTTTTTATTTTCAAAATTTCAAAAATCAATACAACTTTTTGAAACTTCAAAACAAAAATAATATTAAAAATTTATATTCAAACAGATCTTTAACGTTATAATATTTTTATTCAACTTTTTCTCTTATTTTTCTCAAAACTTAATAAAACATTTTAATTCAAACTATTTTACTATTATTAACAGAATTTTAAAATACTCCAAATATCTAAACAAATCCTAAGCCATGAAAAGAAGCCCCGACTCCACCCAGCATGGGAAAGTTGATGTTAGTAGATAATTGGCTCCATGTAGCCATCCATATTATATTTTGCCTACATTTACTTGTCATTGCACTTTGATATGTCCCATTCTCTAGTCACTAGATAAAGTTTATTGTACTTGTCATTGCACTTTGCCTACATTTACTTGTCAAATGAATTTCATAATATTTATAGTCTCTCGATAAATTTTATGTGTCTACTTTTCTCTCACTCATACAGTTTAGAGAAATTAAAAAAAAAAAAAAAACTTCCAGAATGAAATACAAAGCAAGGCCAACCATAAGAAACTTGCACAAGACTCTAACTTGTTGGTATATTAATATTGTAATTCTAGATTTGTGGAAAATCATGGTGTCCTCATGGTCCATCCTACTCCCAACCACTTTAAACACTCAAAATTTATGTTTGAGAGCTTTTATGGGCTTAACTCCTACGGTCCTACCTACCTAAAAATAGATGGAAGACTCATTTCAGCCTTTACACATACGGTTAGTGGGTTCCCTCTGGCTTTGGGAACAGAGTTTTGGAGTATCCAACTTAAATTCTCTCAACCATAAACTGCAAAGTTTTAGGTCCTAAATGAAGCCCATCCCTTGAAAGCCGATGTCTGCTTTGGAATTAAAGTAAAGCCGACGAAAAAAAAAACCAATGCATTAGTGAAAGTTCACATAAAATTAATTAGAAGATTTTAGAATTTAGACCACGAAATAGATGTTGCCGAAGTTGTTTTCGCGGCGCTTTAATGATCTAAAATCGACTCCCAAAAGAGTCCCTATTACCAACATCATTGTCCTATTTTTCACTGTTGATGTAAACTACAGTTCATGAACCAAAGGTCCAAAACCAACCGGCGAAACAGGTATTATTTGATCATCTTTATATCACGAGTAATACTAGAATATTAACTATAATCTCTAAATAGGTAAATCTCGTGAATTTTTTTTGTATAAAATAAGTCCTACTAATACAGAATAATTTTTTTATATTTTTTTTTAAAGTGTAATCTACTTTTTTGAAAGGTTTGTACAAGACTTATCTATTTAGAAATCGTACAAATCATTTCTCATATGATATATTGCCAACATAACAATTTAATTTATAAAATTTATCTTTTAAATTAAATTATGTCATGTAAATAATATGTAGTATAAAGGCATTTAATACAATTATTTTTTAAAAATCTTTTACTGCTTCTAAACTTGTGTATCGACAGATTTATTATAAGACTTCTATTATTAAGTTCGTATGTAAAGCACACCATCCACATAACTTAAATGATAAAATTTAAATTTAGAAGATTAAATTTTAAAATTAACCTACTAAATCAAATTATATCACATAAATAACATGTGGTATAGATGCTTTTACTCTTCTTATAAATGTAAAAGAAAACTTAAAATATTGATACTTTTTATTTGTGAAAAAAATTATTTATCATCTATCTTCTCGTCATCTCATAATATAACATTAGATGATAAATAATCTTCAATTATCTAATATAATATCATAAAATTATGATAATTGAAATAATGATTACCATTACTCTTTATTTTTCAAAAAATATGTTGATTTGAATAACACGCGTTGATGAAATGCAGCGTGTAGCGTTGGAAACGATATCTAAGCGAGTATGAGTTATCCCTGCAGAAGGCGTGTCTAGCAAAGAGATACAACTGTTAAGTGCTTTAGGGACACGTCACCGGTGAGTTGTTGTTATTCGGTTCATCTGCATCCTCTGACGTGGTGAAGATCAGACAGATAGATATCCCATCCCGGCAAGAAACTTTGACGAACCAACCTACGCCTACGCGCTTTTTCCTACGAAACTCCACCCATCGTCCCCGACAGATCTAAAATAAATCTAAACGCACACGCTGACATTATTACGACGTCGTATCTCTCTTTATTTATTTATTTTTTTATGATCCTAACTTCCCTGTAATTTAAAACGGAATAATAATTTAAAAAGGAAAAAACAAAAAACAAAAAATTGTTTAGAATCTTGAGTCGAGAAAGATCGTTAAAAAGGGCAGCGAAGGTTGGTCACCTGTTTAAATCCCCTGCAAAGAAGAACAAGAAAGAGAAAAACCCGTGTTCAAAGGGTGTGGGTGCAAGTGTACATTTATGTGCTATGAATAAAAACATAGATTTGAAAAACCAAAGAATTAAGGGACGTTAGGCGTTGAGAACAAAGTGCTGATTCGATGATGGATAGTTTGTGTTTGAAGACGGGGATTCATGGGGGACTGGGCTCCTCCATCTCTGTCTGCAGTGGGGGTGCTGGGGGTCTTGAAGCCCGTTCGACGCCGTCCCAGGTGAGCGCTGTGGGGAGGGAGAAGAAGACGATGCCATTTTCCAGGTTCTCCTTCAAGGTTCCCTTGAGATCTCTCTGGCCGCTGAATCAAGGTGGTGGCACCAGTAGGTACAATGGGTTGGCCGTAGAAGACGCTGTTCTTGCCGAGAATAATAGCAGTGTCATGAATAGAGACGGAGGGAAGGCTGGTGTGGAGGTGGCAGAGGAGGTGGAGGAGGATGTGGGGCAGAGCGAGAACTGGGTGTTGAAGATTTTGCACGTGAGGTCGCTGTGGAAGGAAAGGAGTGCTGACCTTTCGGAGGTAGAGAAGGAGGAACGGGGCGCTGTGGCAATTAATCAGAGAATTGGTTCTGATGGTGAAGATGACGAGGAAGGGTGTGATGCTTGTCAAGTTGGTGATGATGAAGATGAAAAGAAACGGGTCGAGTTTGATAGAGATTCGTTTTCCAGGTTGCTAAGGAGGGTGTCGCTGGCCGAGGCCAGGTTGTATGCTCAAATGTCGTATTTGGGGAACCTGGCATATGACATTCCCAAGATCAAGGTACCCTCTTTTTGTCCAATCTTTTGTATTTTCCTTGATTTCGTATATTCAGAGTTCTCCCAATTTTATTGTTGGTTGATTTTATGGAATGGTTTGTTGAAATGGAGGGAGATTTGGAGCTTTATGTTTTGATTGTGGGGTTGGGGGTTTTTCAGACCCTAGATCAAGTTCCCCATTGTAAAGAGAGTTTTTCTTTTTATTGTTGTTGAGTTTTTCGTGTGGGAATCATCTCATCTGGATGAGTTTCTGTTTCTGGTCTGGTGGTTGAATCACATTGCTTGAATTTAAAGTTTCCAGTTTTTTCTTCAATTATGCTAATTTCAGGTAAAATTTTATCTCTGTTTTGATTTGAAGCTTCAGATCAAGATGACATTTTATGAAAAAGTTTGATCCTTTCCAGGAGATTTTCATTGGATATGAAAACGTTGAATTAGAACATCGAAACTGATACAGCTGATGCTGTGTTTTTTGACAATGGAATTAGTTTATTGAATTTGGAATCAGATGGAATTAGAGGTTCCCCTTCTCTAGAAAAACTGGAAGTGAGAATATGACTCGGTGCTCCATTTTCCATGTTGCCTAACACTGGACTGATCCTTTTCACACCCCTAACATTTTGTGAAACGAATGTCGATATCTGTACAAGAATGATGAAAATTATGGTGTACTAGGTAGGGTTTTTGCAGTTACATATGTTTCAATAGATATTCTCGTCGTCTTTCTGCAATAAGTTTTTGTATGTAGGGGTTCCAGTTTAATGGTTGTCTGTTGTATTTGTGAAGCCTGTGAATTTTACTTGGGCATAAAGGAACTCAATATCTTAATATTCTGTTTTTGTAGAGACTTTGGTTTGGTGCACTTTGCATTCCTTGCTCATTTGAATTAAATCATGTTAGAAAAATATTGCGAAAGCTCTGCCATGGTTTGTGTGGAAAATTTATCTCATGAATCCAGTACCATGATTTTTGATAATCCAGCCAGGGAATCTCCTGAAATACCATGGTCTGCGTTTTGTCACTTCATCGATAGAGAAGAAGGAATTGGCTGCAAAAGCTGAGCAAAATCAATTGTCAGCTGAAACTCTGGAAGCAGAAAAGGATGTGAAGGACAAGGTGGAAGGAAAGGAAAACAAGAAAGAAGGGTATCGGATAAGTGCAGCTGCAGCATACCATATTGCTGCCTCTGCAGCTTCCTATTTGCATTCTCGTACCACAAGCATTCTTCCCTTCAAATCCTCAAAACCCGTGGCTGATGAACATCCATCTGAAGGAAGCGGTGGAAGTTATGAGGGTTCTAATATGATGAACTCAGAGGTCGCTTCTTTTATGGCAACCAGGGACTCCGTGACAGCTGTGGTTGCTGCAAAGGAGGAAGTGAAGCAAGCTGTTGCGGATGATCTGAACTCAACACGTTCATCACCTTGTGAGTGGTTCATATGTGATGATGATCAGAGTGGAACAAGATTCTTTGTCATTCAGGTAGGGTGAATCTATCACTAATATTATCTGCTTTCTACTAAGCTATGTTCTAGGCATCAGGTAACTGAGGACTGCATGTGCTTTCTACAAAATTTGTTGACTTCACGAGGAAGGGGCACGTATAATGTGTTGTAGTTATGATCTATCTTTTCTAGCAAGTAGATCAATGGAGCATGTATTGCTTCATTTCTGACTTACAGGTCTATAATATAAGATGGCTAGGACAAAACTAATTTTGCTAGTTTTGGCATCTTTTGTATTTTCAGTTGTACTGAAAGTTTTCCTGTGCAGGGGTCAGAATCACTAGCATCTTGGCAAGCAAATTTACTTTTTGAGCCCGTTCAATTTGAGGTAAATTCTCTTTTAACTGTATTTTTGGAATTTTCCATATTTATTTCACAATTTTGAAATTTTTTTGTTGCAACGAATTATGATGAATGAGGAAAAAAAGTCATTCATATACTCACTTTAAATCAAGCTTATATCTGTACTGCTACTGTTATATAGAAATGTGATGGACGTATATTTCCCAAAACTGAGGAATGTGATACATCTTTTTACAGGGACTGGATGTGCTTGTGCACAGAGGCATTTATGAGGCTGCAAAAGGGATGTATCAACAGATGTTGCCCGATGTCCGTGCACACCTAAACTCTCGTGGAAAGAAAGCAACTTTTCGTTTCACTGGGCACTCTCTTGGGGGAAGCTTGGCACTAGTTGTAAATCTCATGTTGCTGATACGGCATGAAGTGCCAATGTCTGCCTTACTTCCTGTAATTACATTTGGTGCACCATCTATCATGTGTGGAGGTGAACGCCTGCTTCGCAAGCTTGGATTGCCACGGAGCCATGTCCAATCGATCACAATGCACAGAGACATTGTACCTCGGGCCTTCTCTTGCAATTATCCTGATCACGTTGCAGAGATTCTCAAGGCTGTCAATGGGAACTTTCGCAATCATCCTTGTCTCAATAACCAGGTAATTTTCACACTTTCGAAAAAGTAAGAGCTAGTGAAACAAATAAGTGTCCTAATCATCTAAGTTATCTGACTGTACTCGTTTATTTCTATACTACAGAAACTACTTTATGCTCCAATAGGTGAGCTTCTCATACTACAGCCGGATGAGAAATTCTCCCCTAGCCATAATCTCCTTCCTTCCGGAAGCGGTCTGTATGTTCTAAGCTGCCCATTGTCTGATACCAATGATACTGAGAAGCAGCTTCGGGCTGCACAAATGGTGTTTTTGAACTCGCCACACCCACTTGAGATCCTAAGTGATCGCTCTGCATATGGTTCTGAAGGAACCATTCAAAGAGATCACGATATGAATTCTTACGTGAAAACTGTCAGGGGCGTAATTCGCCAAGAGCTTAACCACATCAGGAAGGCAAGGAGAGAGCAACGTCGCAAAGTTTGGTGGCCTCTTGTTGCGCCGCGTGGCATCAATGCCGGTATCGTTGTGGGGAGGTCCATGATTTCAATCAACATGGGCCAAGACCAGTTCCACTTCTCCGGCATCTTACAAACAGGAAGAGAGTCCTTGAAAAGGTTCAGTAGGCTCGTGGCATCACAGCACATGCATTTGTTTGTGGTGCTCTTGTTTCCAGCTCGATTGTTACTCTTAGGGGCATACAGCATGATCAATTTTCGTTGACCAGCCTATCATGCTTGGCACATGATTTAGCACCTTTTTGTTTGGGTAGCTCATTGCCGAGGGCACATGGTTGGCAGGATGGTTAGATGATTCTTTATTCATTAGTTCTGAAAATTAAAAACAATTCATGTTGGCTCAGAAAAAAAAAACATTCATGTTGTCTTCTTTCTTCTTTTAGATTGGAAAATTTCCTCAAAGGGAATGTAAAGGACACTTTAATATTTAATGTCTACAAATGAAATTAGACAATCAAAGCAGTGATTCTTTTCTGGTAAAGCATTTACTCCTTGATCTATTTTTGGGCACGGTAACAATTACCATGTCATGGTTGCTTTATCCTGTGTATTCTTGACGCCGGGAAGAATTAGAATTATTCTATTGACTAGTTAATTAACAAAAATTAGAGATTGAGATTGAGAAAATATGCAAAACAGAGAAAATTTTGAAAAATATTGATTGATGATAAAATTCGAAATTATTTTATGGAGTCTACAAGCCGGACTTAAATAGCCCATAGGGTCTTGAAATTGGAGTTAAAATCATAATCATCCATATGAACCTTCAGGTTTTACATCTCTAAACGTTGTTGGATTAATTCTATTATTTGCCTATGCAAATCTTTAATCATCGTACGTTACATGACAAAAATGAACATAAATAGATGATTTAAAAAAAAAAAAAACAATTGATATTACTTCAATTCAAGGAAAATATTAAGTTTTTCTTTTCTCACAGTTACACAGATTCACCTTCTTAAAATAGTTCAATGCGACTAACGTAAAATCTTGACCGAAAGACCCCATATCAATCTCGGTTTACATCAATTATCAAAGTGACCAATATGATTAAGGCAAGGAAAGGGTCGTAATCTTCTTCTGTTTCTATTAAAAATGGAGAAGAGTTGAAAGCGAGATATTGCGTGCATGTTACAGACACGATATTCGGTTCATTGGTGTGGTGTTATGCGGTGAATATCTACTTTGCCATCAACAAACGTCTCAGTCCAATAAATAATTGAGGCATGCCTTATATATGTACCAAATACGAGAGATATCACTCTTTCCTGCTGCCCTTCTTTTTTTTGGCAAATCATTCCAACCGTGAATCGTGATTCATTCAGCTCTTAGATTTTTCTGCGGTAACATTTGATCAGAGTGCAACTGCAGCATGCTTAGAAAAAAAATAAAAAAGGCCAAAAACTTATAAAATTCGCTAGAAACTATTAAGCACGTGTCAGATTCACTTTTCAAACTGCATGTAGACGACAAAGCCACCGGCCAGGAGAGTTGCAGACAAAATAGGTGTCCAAAACGGCTGAGCGCTGATCAATGCCTATCCATCCAACAAGGCAGACTCAGCCGTCTCAGTCTAGTGTATATTGACGGCTTTACTGGGTTAAACTTCATTATAATTATCTTTACTTCTCTCTGTCTGAAGACGTTGCACAACACAATGCACAGGCTACGCGCACTGCTACAGCGTTTACGTTCAGAGTTGTATTATTTTCACGTCCACGTTGCTTGTTTCGGATTTCCATCCCAATGATCAAATTGCGAAAGATTTTGTCGGGTGTGAATTTTGCCACCTTCCACGTTCTCCAATTTAGTCTGGCTTGAATCTAAAGAATAGAAGAAAAACTCAGAAAAAAAAAAAAGTTAGGTTGGACCATTTCAAGCTAGAGGCCAAAATCATGAATATGACAGACACAGTAGTGTTCGGAGATGTTAGATCAGGTGGACCAGTTCCAACTGGCCAAAATTATGAGCATGAAATTGCAGTTTGTTTGGTGCTAATTATAGGATCGAACAAAAAATCTTCACAATTTCTTACTATTCATTTACATTCTACATTCTATATTTTTTTTTTCTTTTATCAAATATTTTTTATATGAATAGTGAATAAAAAATTTGAAATAATTTAAAAAGAATAAAATAAAATAAAAATTTAAATATTACAAAATTTTAAAATTTTAAAAAATATGGAGTGTTGTAGAAGTTGTGTAGCAAAATCCTTATAAAAACGAGCATGTGGTTAGGTGGGATATTGAAAAAGGGAAGGTTGGTTGTTTGGATTAAGAGTCTTTCGATTCATTTCTAGTTAATCATTATAATTTTTTAAAATTTTTATATAAAATATAATAAATAATTTAATTTTTTTCAAATATTAAAATAAAAATTATATTAAAAAATTATATTCTAATAATATTTTATTTAACTTTTATCTTGTCTACTCAGCATCCAAACCTCTCCAATACATCGGTACTTTTAGGATCGAGGACTTTCCAGACTAAAAATTGCTTTAGAATTGCTTCAGCCAGCCATCTCATGAGTCATGCTTTTGTGTCTGTTGACGATATTGAATTACGAAAAATGATAAATACATATTATATTTTTATAATATATTTAATAATTATATTTAAAAATAAGAAATATTATTATAAAATATCTTTAAAAAATAATATTATTTTATAAAAATATTCTCATTTTAAATCACTTTATAATTATATATTTTAAAATTATTGTGAAGAGTATTGTATATTCTTGAATTCTTGGATAAATATCTTTCACGACTTTACGCAAAGTCATCGGCCCAGGCCAAATACTTCATGAAAAATGATATTATTAAATAATATTTTCTTAATTATTAAGTTAAAAATAATAATAATAATAATAATAAATAGACCGAGGACTTTGCGTAAAGTCATCGGTTCATATTATTAAACAACATTTTTAACACTTTTAAATATTTTTTTAAAAAGAAAAAAAATTTACAATATTGTTAAATAATATTTTCTTAATTACTAAAAAAAACTAAAAAAAAAAAAAATAGCGAGACATATAGAGTATCTCAACCGAATCCCTAGCATTGACCAATACTTCATTAGATGACAGTCGGAAAGTAGACTGTAAACTTATAGCACACGGTTGACAAATTACCACTCTCTCTCTCTCTTTTTTTTTTTTTTCTCATGTCATTTTTCATGAAGAAAAATTTTATTATCAAATTTATGTATAGAGCATATCTAATAAAAATATTTACATGAAATAATTTAATGATTTAAAAGATAAATTTAAATTTTATAAATCCATTTTGACTATTTAAATAATATGTATGATGTGCTCTATACATCAACTTGAGATTAGAATAATTATTTTAAGGAGATGAATATAAACACAAGCAACCTACTTAATACCTTCAAAGTTTTGGTATGTAGTATTCAAAATTCCACTTTGTATCCTTAAATAATCGATCAAATTATTAAAAAAATAAAAATGATAAGTTAGAATGTATATTGAGTTATTAAATTTAAAATTTCATATCAACTTAAATTTTTAGATCTCGTTTAGTTACACAGATAAGATGAAATAAGATTAAAGTTAAATAAAATATTATTAAAATATATTTTTTAATATAATTTTTTTTAATTTTAAAAAAATTAAATTATTTATTATATTTTATGTAATAGTTAAAAAAAATTATAATAATTAAATGGGATAGATATAATTTATGAAAACGAACGAGGGCTTAATATAATGGCCGGGTGCCCGGGTGAGTTAAAATAGCCTCAAAATAGAGTCCTAATAATAGCCTCAAAATCGGGCTGTCCTTTGAGATAGAAAACTGTTGAGCTCATTTTATGGGTCGGACGATAGGATCCATACGATTTGTCCCGTTTTGAATGTATTGGGTTTTCTAGACCATTTGGGTTTCGTGTCGTGTCGGTTCATGGCAAGTCCGAATAATTTCACATCTGCCTCACTTTGGTGGCAAATTCAGCCCAGCTGCGATTATTAATGGCCCCTACCACCAAGGCATTCCCAACATTATTAACAATTGATTTTTTTCTCCTTGCCACCCTTAACTACGACGTCAAGAGACTCGATCGGATGAAGTTAGCTGACACCTTCGGTTACTGATTCCTAATTCTAGTCAACATACAACACAAGTTATTCAAAACCACCGGAGCATGCTCGTGTCTCTAGATTGTTGTTCCAAAATGCAGCCAAATCAAAAGCAGGAAAGTTGAGGGAGTACTGTTCTAACCTTGAAAACATCCATACTCAAATGTTCTTTGTCAAACTAAAAGTATAGAATTCAGAAAGTGTTGAGATTACAGGAAGCTCACCCTTCTATCATGATCGCAGTTCCACCAGATAAAAGACCATAAAACAATTCTGTTAGAGTTTGTTATGATATGCTGGCATTAGTAATGTATTCATTCAATTTATTTTATTCTATTTTCACGTCTGCATGTAATATATAAATAGCACAGCTCTCATGTAAAC
>QEOT01005443.1:18511-64978 GCA_003123785.1 Pterocarya stenoptera
TTTTTTTTTTTTTCTCATGTCATTTTTCATGAAGAAAAATTTTATTATCAAATTTATGTATAGAGCATATCTAATAAAAATATTTACATGAAATAATTTAATGATTTAAAAGATAAATTTAAATTTTATAAATCCATTTTGACTATTTAAATAATATGTATGATGTGCTCTATACATCAACTTGAGATTAGAATAATTATTTTAAGGAGATGAATATAAACACAAGCAACCTACTTAATACCTTCAAAGTTTTGGTATGTAGTATTCAAAATTCCACTTTGTATCCTTAAATAATCGATCAAATTATTAAAAAAATAAAAATGATAAGTTAGAATGTATATTGAGTTATTAAATTTAAAATTTCATATCAACTTAAATTTTTAGATCTCGTTTAGTTACACAGATAAGATGAAATAAGATTAAAGTTAAATAAAATATTATTAAAATATATTTTTTAATATAATTTTTTTTAATTTTAAAAAAATTAAATTATTTATTATATTTTATGTAATAGTTAAAAAAAATTATAATAATTAAATGGGATAGATATAATTTATGAAAACGAACGAGGGCTTAATATAATGGCCGGGTGCCCGGGTGAGTTAAAATAGCCTCAAAATAGAGTCCTAATAATAGCCTCAAAATCGGGCTGTCCTTTGAGATAGAAAACTGTTGAGCTCATTTTATGGGTCGGACGATAGGATCCATACGATTTGTCCCGTTTTGAATGTATTGGGTTTTCTAGACCATTTGGGTTTCGTGTCGTGTCGGTTCATGGCAAGTCCGAATAATTTCACATCTGCCTCACTTTGGTGGCAAATTCAGCCCAGCTGCGATTATTAATGGCCCCTACCACCAAGGCATTCCCAACATTATTAACAATTGATTTTTTTCTCCTTGCCACCCTTAACTACGACGTCAAGAGACTCGATCGGATGAAGTTAGCTGACACCTTCGGTTACTGATTCCTAATTCTAGTCAACATACAACACAAGTTATTCAAAACCACCGGAGCATGCTCGTGTCTCTAGATTGTTGTTCCAAAACGCAGCCAAATCAAAAGCAGGAAAGTTGAGGGAGTACTGTTCTAACCTTGAAAACATCCATACTCAAATGTTCTTTGTCAAACTAAAAGTATAGAATTCAGAAAGTGTTGAGATTACAGGAAGCTCACCCTTCTATCATGATCGCAGTTCCACCAGATAAAAGACCATAAAACAATTCTGTTAGAGTTTGTTATGATATGCTGGCATTAGTAATGTATTCATTCAATTTATTTTATTCTATTTTCACGTCTGCATGTAATATATAAATAGCATAGCTCTCATGTAAACGTTACGTAATGAATATACAGAAATACTCTGTTTCCCCAGTCTTCTTCAACCTCTGTTTGTTGCCTTTAGACTATTCGTGTATCACTATTAACATGGTATCAGAAGAATGACCGAGAAATCCTCAAATACCGATTCCAATATGCCACCATCCAACCCTGAAAATAATCCCCACCATCCCGCAAGCCCATACTATATCCAACCTGGTGAAGGTGCATCATCACCATTAGTTCCCGACCTGCTCACCACCGAGAATTACGTAACTTGGGCAAAGACCATGCGCCATGCTCTAAATATCAAAAACAAACTCGGCTTCATCGATGGCAAACTTTCCAAACCTACTCAAGAATCTAACCCTCTCTTTACTCATTGGGAACGATGTAATGACATGATCATCGCTTGGATCCAACATTCTGTTGGTTCGGAACACAGATCGAGCATCGCGCATGTAGATACAGCGGCAAATGTTTGGAAGGATCTTCGTGAACGATTCTCCATCCAAAATGCTCCACGCATATTTCAGCTTACAAAATCAATCTCCTCACTAATCCAAGACAACGAGTCAGTGAGCCAATACTACAACCAACTCAAAAGCTTTTGGGACGAATTAGAGATTTATGAGCCAATGCCGACCTGCACATGTGGCTCGCTCAAGACATTAACGGACTACAATCATCGCCACAAGGTTATGCAATTTTTAATGGGACTTCAAGATTCGTATGATGCGATGCGAGCTCAAATCCTACTTCATGAACCTCTTCCTCCCTTAAATCGCATCCTCTCTTTGGTTCAGCAAGAGGAACGGCGTAGACAGCTTCATGCTCTACCGGCACCTCTTGCTATGGCTACTCGAGTTCCAGATCAACGTCCAATCCCTTCATACCGCAAGGATCGACTATTTTGCTCACATTGTAATATCTCAGGTCACTCTGTTGAGCGATGTTTTAAAGCTAACCCTCATCTTCCTGTCTGTGCTCATTGCCGCATCCCAGGACACACCAAGGAGAAGTGTTACAAGTTGAACGGATTTCCTCCTGGACACAAAAACCACTCGAAATCCAAGTCCTCAGCAAATCATTCTTCTCTCGAGCAGGATCCGATCAACCATGGACCACCTCTCTCTCAAGAACAATATAATCAGCTTCTTACTTTGCTCAACTCTTCATCCAATGCTTCTTAAACTTCAGCCGTGAACCATGCTCATGCTAGCACCTCTGATTCCAACACCTCTCCTATGTCTGGTATTTCCTTTTGTAATTCCACAAATGCACATCCACAACATACGCACCTCACCACCTCATGGATATTGGATACGGGTGCTACAGATCACATGATCTGTAGCCCCCACTTATTTACCCACAACATGACCTCTGTCACTCACTCCATCAAACTTCCCAATGGTCACTCCACAGTAGCTACACACATCGGTGATGTGCACCTTTCTACTTCTTTAATACTCAAAAATGCATTGTGCGTTCCTAAATTTTCATTCAACCTCATATCTGCCAAAGCATTAGCCACTCACTCAAATTGCTGTTTAATTTTTTCATCTATTTCTTGTTTTATTCAGGACCTTTCATCTTGGATGACGATTGGAGTGGGGACTGTTCTTGATGGCTTATACCACCTCCAACTACCACGACACAACGCTACTGCCCTGCAACAGACCATTTCTTCTTCTCAGTTTTTATATTCTGATAGCTCAGCTTTTGTTTCCACCATTTCCAAGTTTGATGCATTTACCTTGTGGCACTACCGTCTTGGACATAGTTCAATGACTCAATACATTTTGAATAATAATAACATTTCCAATACAAAGCATCACACGGCTTCAAGAAATATTTGTGAAGTTTGTCCACTTGCAAAACACCACAAATTACCCTTTCCTCAATCCGAGACCACAGTAACAAAGCCTTTTGAAATTATTTCCGTGGACATATGGGGACCAAACCAAACTCAATCTCACGATGGCACCAAATACTTCCTTACAATCGTTGACCAATTCACACGTTGCACCTGGATTTATCTCCTCAAAGCAAAATCTGAAGCTCGCTTCTCCATTCAAAATTTCTTCTCCATTGTCCAAACACAATTTGAGACTAATATCAAAACCATAAGGTCTGATAATGGCGCTGAGTTCCAAATGCCATCCTTCTATCAATCTAAAGGGGTAATACACCAACTCACATGCGTTGCCACACCCCAACAAAACGCATTGGCCGAGCGTAAACACCAACATATTTTAAATGTGGCCCGTGCATTAAAGTTCCAATCAAACCTGCCCATGAAATACTGGTCTGAATTCATTGTCACAGCCGTGTACCTTATCAATCGAACCCCCACACCTCTTCTCCATTACAAATCACCATTTGAGCTTTTATTCCACACCAAACCATCCTACTCTCACCTCAAAATATTCGGTTGCCTATGCTATGCCTCCACCCTCGCCCACACCCGTAGTAAATTTGATCCCCGAGCTCGTCCTTGCATTTTTCTTGGCTACCCTTACGGCGTCAAGGGATACAAACTCCTTGATCTTAATACCAAACACATATTCCTCTCTCGCGATGTAGTCTTCCATGAAGAATTTTTTCCACTAAAACAAACCACCAATATCACTCCCCTTGCACCACAGATGCCCACCATATCATCTCCACCACTTCCGCCCCCTCCTTTTACTCAACCTGATCCAAGCCATTTCCAATTCTCAAATCCTGACCCAACCATCAACAATACCCTTCAATCCTCTCCTCTCCATACCCCTACAGTCCCTTCTCCACGCCGCTCCTCTCGAGCAAGAAAGGCTCCAGCATATCTAAATGATTTCCACTGCCAACAAGTCTCTGCCTCACTCCAGTCATCATCCACGATGACAGCTCCTAGTGCTCCTGTCACTGCAAGTAAGTCTCTTCTCTTTCCTCTTTCTTCCTTCTTATCTTATGATTATCTTTCACCTACCTTCAAAGCTTTCACCACCTCCATTTTCCTTCACACCGAACCATCTTCATACACCCAAGCTGTCAAATTACCTATTTGGTGCAAAGCAATGGAGCAAGAATTAGCTGCTCTTGAGTTAAATGAGACTTGGTCCATAGTTGATCTTCCTCTCGGCAAGAAGCCCATCGATTGCAAATGGATCTATAAATACAAATTTCATGCTGATGGAACCATTGAAAGAGCTAAGGCTCGGTTGGTTGCCAAAGGCTTCACTCAACGCGAAGGAATAGACTTCCATGACACCTTCTCGCCGGTTGCCAAGCTCACTTCCATTCGTTGCATACTTGCTGTTGCAGCCATCAAAGGCTGGGAACTTCAGCAATTAGACGTTAACAACACCTTCTTGTATGGTGAACTCGATGAAGAACTTTACATGAAGCCTCCCCTTGGCCATTATGCTGCCAAGACTAACAAAGTATGTCGCCTTCAAAAGAGCCTTTATGGTCTCCGCCAAGCTTCCAGACAGTGGAATACCAAGCTGTCCTCTACACTTGCCGAGTTTGGATTCATTCAATCAAAAGCAGATTACAGCTTATTTATCAAGATTACAGGAAGCTCATTTGTTGCATTACTCATCTATGTCGATGACATTATTTTAATGAGTTCAGATACTGCATCTAGTGCTGCTGTCAAATGTTTCTTGGAGTCCAAGTTCAAGCTCAAAACTCTCGGGCCACTGAAGTACTTCCTCGGCATGGAAATCGCACGTTCCAATAGGGGCATTCAGCTTTGTCAACGTAAATTTGCTTTGGATATATTATCTGAAGTAGGCTTACTCGCCTCCAAGCCATCTCCTCTACCCATGGAACCCAACCTTAAACTAAGCAAAGATGAAGGGGAACTTTTTCATGACCCCACCTTGTATCGGAAGCTAGTGGGAAAATTGCTCTATCTCACCAACACCAGACCAGATTTAAGCTACAGTGTTCACTTGCTTAGTCAGTTCATGGAATCTCCACGGCTCCCTCATTACAATGCTGTTATTAAAGTCCTTAGATATCTCAAAGGCACACCGGGTCAGGGTCTTTTTTATTCAGTAGCTTCCACTTCTAGCCTTGTGGCTTACTCTAATGCGAATTGGGGCAACTGTCCAGACACTCGTCGCTCAACAACTGGCTTCTGCGTCTTCATTGGCAGCTCCCTCGTCTCATGGAAATCCAAAAAGCAGACCACCGTCTCTCGTTCATCTGCCGAGTCCGAGTATAGGGCCATGGCCTCAGTCGTATGCGAGCTCACATGGCTGCGGTACTTGCTTCATGATTTGAAAATACAAATCTCACAACCTGCGACTTTGTACTGTGATAACTCAGCTGCCCTGCACATTGCGGCTAACCCCGTGTTTCATGAACGTACAAAACACATCGAACTTGACTGCCATTTAGTTCGTGACAAGATCAACTCTGGACAAGTTGTTACTGCACATGTTCCATCTTCAGCTCAGATAGCAGACTTACTCACCAAACCCTTACACTCTCCTACGTTTAAACGGTTGCTACTCAAGATGGGAGTAATTAACATTTACTCTCCATCTTGCGGGGGGATGTTGAGATTACAGGAAGCTCACCCTTCTATCATGATCGCAGTTCCACCAGATAAAAGACCATAAAACAATTCTGTTAGAGTTTGTTATGATATGCTGGCATTAGTAATGTATTCATTCAATTTATTTTATTCTATTTTCACTTCTGCATGTAATATATAAATAGCACAGCTCTCATGTAAACATTACGTAATGAATATACGGAAATACTTTGTTTCCCCAGTCTTCTTCAACCTCTGTTTGTTGCCTTTAGACTATTCATGTATCACTATTAACAGAAAGTGTGAACACAGCCTCAGCTACAAAAATTCTATAGTCAGCTAAGCCATCTTATTCCAAGTATGTACTTTAGTGTTATACTGAGAATTTTTTTTCTGACTGACAGGTAGTATAGTATGCAGAGACAGTGAGGGATGGACTTGGTCATATTTGAAGACAACTCCCCGACTCACCCAGATTTCAATACCATCTAGCTCAACTGTAAAATAAATATCTTTGTTAATGACCGATGCCCCCCGCCATCTGGAACCCATATTGGCATTATGTTTCTTATTTTTTTGCTGCTGAAAAACAGTACAAGTATCTAAGGAAACTGATTTCTGGGCTTATAGATAAGAGGACAAAACCTGGAAAAAGGAAGAGTTGAAATAAGAGGTCGGGTTTGGCAAAGCGTACAAATACAATTTGCTGGGGGCTTGAAAAGACATCAGGCTGAGGATAACAAAAAGGCATGGAAGGTAGTTCACTATATAGCCCTAGATAAAGCGCAACGAAAAAAGGGCTTGTATGAGCATCACTGAAAGATCTCAAGCAATTGATTAAGAACTTAGTTCAGTACAATGTGTCAATGTTGGTTCAGAATGTGTAATTTAAGTATAATCTTGCAAATTTGCATCTTAAAGAACTTTTTCTAGCATTAGTGAACAAGGAAAGTGACATTCTTTGCTTAAAAGGGGTGGCAATATATTTAAAGAGGAAAACAATTGTTATTAGCATAAAAAATATTATTATAATCCACAGACAAGGAAAGGATTCCTGCTCTTGACATATCGTATAATTACCCCTTTTCTAATTTATTTAAGTATTGTTCCATCGTACATTTGACAGGATGAATCCGAGGTAATTATAGAAGAAGAGAAAGCACAAAGGTCCTACCTCAATGGAATGGACGTAATCTATAGCTAGACAACACCTTCCCTAACAAAGGGAAACCAGCTTCAAATTACAGATTGATTTTACCTGCCACGTACCACGAGTGCATGGCAAGGCTGCCAAAGGACATGATATTAGCGAGGGATGATAACCCATGAATCATCCCAAATTTCTTGTTCATGGCCTTAAGCTTGGGATTCACCTTTGCAACCTCCACGTTCTTTGACCACCCAACTTCTTCCCCAATGCTGGATTCTCTCTCCACCTTATGCCTTTGCTTCATCATCTACAACAACAAATAGAACAACATGACACTGAAAAAAAAATCCACCAACAAAAGATTTTTTACCCAATGTGATTTTCAGCATGAACAAGAAGAACATTATCAGAACATTTCCTAAAAAATCCAAAACAATACGATGAATGTGATTATTCACCATTTGTGCTTTTAAAAAATTGAAATCAAGCCTAATCCAATGATTTGGCTATAGCTTCATTCAAGTTAATTTCAAATAAACTTGTTTCTAAAGCTAGTTTAGAACCTACACATGAAACATATAAGGTAGCTAAACTCTCCCTCGTATTTTGTAGTTCATCATGAATAGATAGATAAGGCAATTTTTTCATCAAGTGAAAACCCTAATGAAGAAAAAAGGAGGCTTGTAAATCACGGAACTGGTTGTACCTTTCTGTACATCTTTGAATTAACAGATGCCTTTAAACCCCTTCACCCACAAATATATGGCACACATTCAACAGAGGACTTGAGAATGCTAAGGGAACCAAATAGAGGGTAGTTAAATCTACATATTTTTTAGATTAAACAATCGGTTCAGAAAAATCATAACCACATAACTCAAAAGAGAAATTCTACATGGAAGCCTTACACCACGCATCTCCACCTAATCAATATGTGATTATCATTTTTGTCATTCTATCTTAATGCTTAAATATGTGTGTGTTTAAATAGAATGACAAAAATAACAAATCGCATATTGGTTAGGTGGAGATGTTTGGTGTAAGGCTTCCTCGTAGCATTTCTCAACTCAAAATATCACAAATCCAAATCACGTAATTGGCCATAAGAACTTGTAATATACAAAACTTTACCTCAACAGTCATGGGAGTAAAGACAACCAAATTAGCAAGATTGAACGCAAATGCAGACAGCAAGAAGCCAAGTTGGTACTTCTCAGCAGTAGATGATGACTTCCATGGATGCAGATACCCAAAGGACCCCGCTGATATTGCACAACAGGTACCGACCAGGCTGAAATATGCAGGAAACATCTTGCTTTGCAGATTTCCAAACTGATGCCTCGGAAGATTCCTAAATTTAGAAATGGGACTATATTATAAGAGACCTTTAATTTGGTGCAAAAGACGCATCCCTATACCATTTTCTATGAACTTGTCAGACTTATTCATTTGTATGACATTCTTCATAGTTCACACACATTACAATAATTTTAAATATTCATATATCCCTTCCAAGTAATTAAACCACTTTGACGTTGGGTTGTTGAGATGATAGGCCAATAATTGAAAAGAAATCAAATTTGTCGAATCTTAAACTTCAACACTTGGCCTATGATAACCATTAAACAATGATACTGCCAAATCGAGCATGTCAAAAACATCAGGCTTTCTTAATTTTCATGTGCATAACTAAACACTCTAAATTTTCATTTACTTCATTTTTAATTCTGTCTTACAGTAAACATAGCTAAAATGCTCCACTTAATTTTCTGGCCTCGGAACTTTAAATTATCATGGAACTGGTGAATAACTGTTTCTCTTCGAAGAAGGAAATCAGGGAACCAATGAATGAACTTAAAATAAATAAATAAACGAATCGACGAATTCCGTCAAATTTAATTTTACAACTTTTCGAATGAGAACGCCGGAACACACAGAAGAGTGATATTTTACAATTTTTTTCCTGATAAATCAAACACGGTGTAGTGACGTACTAAGGGATAGAGAGAGAATGTTACTTGAACATGATGATGCCGCTAATGAAGGTAACCCAGAGACCGGACCCAAAGGCCGTGGAGAAGCCGAGGAGATGAGCCAACTTGAAGTAGATAGCAAGCTTCGACGAATTCTGACCGTCCGATTTCGATCCGAAGGTCTCCGGCGAGAATATCACCCCGATTGCTAGGAAAGCCACGGCCGCTAGGAATCGCGTTAACCAACCCATCTCTCTCTCTCTCTCTCTCTCTCTCTCTCTCTGGGGAAATGAAGTTGAAGGAAGAGTAGCCCTGGGTAGGTACCAGGTTATTTTCAAAGGGGGAAATGAAGTCGGAGGAAGGGTAGCCCTGGGTAGGTACTAGGTACAGCCACCCTATTTCAAAAGCGGATGCACACTGCACCTACAATGTTATTTGACCGGCAGCTGCCACGTGAATGTGGCAAATGGACAACTGCCACATCAATGATAATTTATCCATTATTATTATAAGAATTTATCTTAATAAATGATATTTTTATACCAAAAAATAAAAATATTTTTATTACAGTTTCACTTTGAAATGGTTCGTCTATTCTTGACCTTCAACAACCCCCGATAAAAATTATCCACGTTTAAAATTCTTCGCTGCATATAATGAATTCGATTTAATATGATAAAACCAATGCAAGTGAAGAAAAGCTTTACTGCTTTAACTTAGGTTTGGTAATGGCCATTTGGATTCACAAGTTATTTTAATTTATTTCATTTTTATTATTATAATTTTTTAAAATTTTTATATAAAATATAATAATATTTTTTAAAAAATTTTAAAAAAATCTTCTCAAATTTTCACATCAAAATATAATAAACAATTCAATTTTTTTAAATTTCAAAATAATTTTTTTAAATTTTCACACAAAATATAATAAATAATTCTACTTTTTCAAATTTTAAAATAATATTAATATTAAAAAATATTATTCTAAAAATATTATTTTCTACTACTTACAAATCATCTTAACTCATCTCTGAATCCAAACCACCTATGTTCAAATACAAAATTCTCATCTTATCTCATCTTATCATTACAATTTTTTCAAATTTTCATACAAAATATAATAAACAATTCAAATTTTTTAAATTTTAATTTAACTTTTTCAAATCCCAAAACAATAATAATATTTTAAAGTTTCATCTAAAATAAAAAATTCTTATCTCATTCCCCAAACATAACTCTCCTCAACGCCTCTTTGGAACTTTTGTAAATTACCGTGAACTTTGGGAAGAACCCAAACCGCTGCACAATACTAGGTCCATTGCTGCCACAACCGGACAACGCCATCGCTCACTTAGCTCTGTCGCCCCCACCAAGTTCTGTAACCGCAGGAGACCACAGCAACTGCCACTTACATTTGCCCACCACAACCTTCACCCACCACAGCATTTGAGTTTGAGTTGGTCATCGTTATCGACAAAGGTCGCTATCATCTCCTTCACCACTTCATGGTTTGATTTTTGTACTTATTTATGATTTTTCCACTCATATAGGTTAGTCATTTAGGAAGAAACTTTGAAAATTATTTTTGCATATTTCTGATGTCCACATTTTAATGGCACTGATTATAAATCTGAAAAAATTATAGAATATAGAATATATTTTCTTGAAAAATTAGAATTTGCTAGTTAGTAGATGGACAAATAATTTTTTGTAGCATCATCTGCACGTGGGGCCAATTGATTAACACATATACTCAGTCCTCAAGTACGTTTGTATAAATCTGATTTTTTTTAAATGACAGATTATGGAATTGATTTTCTTGGAGAATTAGATTTTTTTTGGCAAATTAGAATTTACTAGTTAGTATGGAAAATATTTTTTTGAAGCATCATCTGCACATAGGGCCAATTGATTCATATATATCTTTTACTAGTTAGTAGATGCTATGTATCTGCACATGGAGCATCATATGCTATGTTCTCAAGTACATTTGTATAAATCTGAAAAACTTCTCGACTAAAATGACTGCAAGAATTTCAAATTGTGTGCTTAGCTTCATTTTTTTTTTTAAATCAGCCGAATCAGATTGTTGAAGGACCTTATTTTGTATTTCTTGACTGATTTTGAAATGTTATTATTTTGTAACGAATAATCAAATTCCGAGTTATAATTGTGATGAAGTTGAGATAATGATGAGTCACACATGTCTAGGAAGTGAAGATGTAGGGCTTCATGCTGAAACTGTAGAAGAATAATATGATGTGAATGCGAAAGATGGAGTCAGTGTGGAAAATGGAGTCAGTGTGGATGATGGAGTGAATGTGATTTTCTCTTCAAGTAGTGGTCCTTTTGAGCCATTCCTAGGAATGGTATTTGATGAAGTAGAAAGCGCTCAGACATTTTACAATGTGTATGTAAGAAGAAAAGGTTTCAGACCAATCATATTAGATTGTCAAAAGATGAGAGAAAACTAATTGCAGTACTATGTTTATTCAAGGGAACGATTTCAACAGGAAAGTCACAAACAAAAAGAGTGAACAATTTTTAAATCTGTTGAGACAAATATTGGATGTAAAGCAATAATGAGAATAAAAAAAGATGGTGAAAAGTAGGTAATATGCAAGTTTGTGCTTGAACATAACTATGTGCTACTTACACCGAAAAGTACTAGTTTGCTCCATAGACATAGGGAGTCACACGTGTAAAAAAGAACTTATTATGACTTTAAATGAATCTAGTGTACTGACAATGAAGATAATGTCGGTGTTCAGTAAAGAATCAGGCTATAATTTTAACATTGGTTGTATTGGCAATGATGTGAAAAATTACTTGAAAAACAAAATGAGAAAATTATTTGAAGAGGAAGATGCACAAAAGTTATATGCCTACTCTTGATCGACAATGCAAATAATTTGGGTTTGTGTACTCCATAAAAGTTGTTGAGAATGGGTATATTAGAAGCTTTTTTTGGATAGATGCAAAATCAAGGGTTGCTTACCAATATTTTTGTGATATTGTCACATTTGATGCAAAATATTTATAACATACCTCATGTGTCGTTTTCTGGAATTAATCATCATCACCAAACCATAATGTTTATTGTGTTCTGTTAGTTAATGAAACAGTCGAATCATATACATGGTTATTGAGAACATTGTAAAAGGCAATACTTGAGCGTGCCCTTTCAATTATAATTACCAATGATGACAAGGTTCTGTCGAAAGCCATTGTAGAGGTACACACAAATACGACTTATAAGTTGTGTTTGTGGCAAATTTTATAAAAATTTATCAAACATTTATCTCATGTTTATAACAAATTTCTAGACTTTCAAAACGATTTTCGTTATTTTATCCCTAAAAAAATTAGAATTGATGAGTTCAAGCAGGAATGAAGTTCAATATTAGTGAAGTATGGGCTATGAGATAATACTTTGTTGCAAATTTTTTACATTCGACGGGAGAAGTGAGTTCGAGCTTACTTGCGTTCAACATTTTGTGTTGGTGTGTCAACATCTCAAATGAGTGAAAGCATGAATAAGTTTTTCAAAGATTATGATTGTTCAAGCATTAAGGTTGGTAACTTTGTATATTAATACGAGAAAGTCTTAGATACACGTTATTTTAAAGAGAAAGAAAAGAATGTGTGAATAAAATATATACGAACAATATTGAAAACTTGTCACAAAATTAAAAAAGGGACTGTCATAGTCTACACAATAAAGTTTTTCATGATCTTCTAATATGAGTTTTTCAGTAGTCAATGGTACAAATCAACCAAATTTTTCAAAAAATAATAAAAGTAAGACATATGGATTGGCACCTCGTGGCAAATAAACTGACCTTGGAGAGTGAAGAAGAGAATACAACCTGTACATATCATATGTTTGAGTTTATGAGAATTTTTTGTAGGCATATTCTATGTGTTATTGGCAAGAAATTGCAATTAGATAGGTTATCAATTTGCTGATGCAATTTTAAGATATTGCAGAACTTGAGTCACTGTAAACAGAAAAACTCAACCACCTCTCTTTTGCTTTAGACAAGGTCCGCAGAGAGCTACTTTTGATGAAAAATAATTTAGATATTCAGGAAACAAATTGTTGAACCCAAGTTTTTCAGCTTCATATAATTACATATTTACATATAAATTGTGATCTCGATGATAACAATTAACAAAAGAATTTAAGCATAAAGGAGTTTCAAGTTCAAGTTGTCTACATAATAAAGCCAAGCACATCAATAAACCAAGCATGAGCAAGAAAGGGAACAAACTTGTAAATGAAGCTCTTAAAATAATTTTGTACATCTCTTGATAAAATTCAAAATTTGATTAAGGTTCAATAATATTTTATCATAAAGCATCAAATTGCATTTCTATATGTGCATTTTCTGCGTTTGGATATTAAACTGAATTGAGTTGAGTTTAGATCATAAAATATTATTAGAATATTATTTTTTAATATTATTATTGTTTTGATATTTTAAAAAGTTGAATTGTTTATTATATTTTGTATTGGAATTTGAAAAAATTATAATGATGAGTTAAGATGCGTTTAGTTTGGTTTGGTAACCAAACGTAGCTTAAAAGTTTGAAATTTAAATTTCTGAAAGATGTTTGGTTGTCATCTTTCACATATGCATGACATGATTAAAAGTTTAAATTTTAAAAATTTGAAAGATGATTGATTGTAATCTTTCACATGTGTATGCTTTATTTTGTAATTTTTAAAAAGCCAATGCTGTTTTTTTTTTTTTACAATTACAAAAAGTAAAATTTTGATTTGAAAATTTTAAAAAGTGAATGATGCTGTCTTTGACAATTGTGAAAGATATAATTTTGATTTGAAAATTTTGAAAAAGCAAATGATGTTGACTTTGACAAATACAAAAGGTAAAAATTTGATTTGAAAATTTTGAAAAAGTAAATGATGTTGTATTTGACAAATACGAAAAGTTAAAATTTTGATTTGAAAATTTTGAAAGATGAGGGGTGCTCTTTTTTACATGGAAATTTTTTAAATTTAAAAATGAAGTCGCATATGCTTATAAATAGCTCATTTGAGATATTCAAACGACACAACCATAAGAGCATATACACATCAATTGCAAGTTTTACAACATTCATTCAAAACTTTCAATCTCTATTATCAAAGCATTGAGCCTTAACCCTTGTTCATTTTGAGAGATATATAGTTTACGCTGTATTATTCTTATTTCACTCATTGACAAATGTTTTCTGATAACCTATTCACTATCAGCTATTGTATCAGTAAAATAGTATGTATAACCCTTGTATGTGTAGAATGGGTGGTTCTACACAGGGAATAGTTGAATCACCACGTGTAAGGTGATTGCAAGTGTAGAGGGTGTTTTACACGAATTTTTTGTAGCGGTACTACTCAAATGCGTAATAGGTTTCTATTTCCATATGAAGGAGGTTGAATAGTGAATTTGAGAATACTCAAGTAGTAGCTTGAGGTGAGGTCGTAGGCAGTAGAGTTGAATCTCGTTCAAATACTGAATTTGCTTATTTCTTACCTTTACTCCTTATATTTACTATTGCTTCGTATTTTGCTCACATTTTATATTGTGCATTTAGTTTATAATTGTTAATTCTTAAATACAATCCAATTCACCCACTTTTGTATTAGTCATCTGAGCAACACAAATTATCTAGGTGGAGGGGGAGAGTCAACCACTTATTTCTATATGTTAAGAAATCAAGTTGTATCAAATTTTTCATAAACGATACATGATCCTTTATGGGTGCCAATAAAAAGACGACCAAAATTTTTGAGAGCAAATAACTCAAAAGATATGCAAGCAATGAAAAAAAAAATTATAGCATTTGCAAGAATGAGAGACATGCTAAGAACAACTGTCCTTTAGTAATATATAATAGCTTATAGAATTTTTGTGCTTTATTGATTATTAGTCGAAAAACCTTTTTTTTTTTTGTGTGGTTTATGTACGAATATTGGGCTTACAACTGAGAACATATATCAAAACATTCGCTTATATGTTGCATGTGATTTTATTTTTTATTTTTTTCTTATATTATGTACATGATTTTTTAATTTAATATATGATGAAAAATTACACAATAGATTGTGAAACTTTTGAGGATTGGATTGAAGTTTGTGAAGCTTTTGAGGAGTGGATTGAAGCTTTTGAAGCCTTTATGTCATTGTATCTATGTGTTTTGAATTGTGGATGTAACTACAAGCAAGTATTTTGTTCTTATGTAATTCTGAATTTCAGATATTATTTTCTTTATGTAATTATGAATTCTAGATGTTATTTCTTTATGTGATTTTGAATTCTAGATTTTATTTATTTATATAATTATGAATTTTAGATGTTATTTCTTTATGTGATTCTGAATTCTGCATATTATTTTTTATGTGATACTGTAACATGAATTTTGGATGTTTCTTAATTAGCTTTTAGATTTGTGTACTTCTTTCAGGTTGTGTCCAAAACATGTCTAAAAACTGTCAAAAACATTTCAAAAGCCCATCCAAGACATTTCCAAAATATGTCCATCACATGTTCATGCACATTCATTATGTATTCATTACATTCCAAAACTTGTCCATTACATTCACCAAATACGACTCATTATATCGCGTGTTCATTATATTCAGTTGTCTAAAAAATGTCTTAAAAATTACAACAGGCTACATGAGTCATAGCACTGACCGACATGCATGAATCTTTTTTAGATACATAAAAATTATAGCATAAATCACAATAAAAAACAACCATGACAAAAACAAAACTTTCAATGTTTCCTTATACTTCTTCTCAATTGTCTTAAATTTGGATTGTTCGATCATTACATGTTCATGAAGTAACCTCTCGTTCCTTCGTTGAACTTTTCAACGTCATCTTACAACAAGTATCTTGTTTACTTTCAAGATCAATATATTCAAAAATCTATATTGTTTATTGATTTATAATTTGGACAATTATAAAACCTTATGTCAAAATTATTAGCCTTTCCGAAAATCTGTAGTTTCGATAGAATGCCACAATAGCAAAGTGTTCTCTCCAAACTAGCTTTGTATTTCTCTCTTGCAGTCCATGAATTTGAACCGAAATGAGAACATGGACTTTTCATTTATTGAAAAATAAATAAAATATTAGATACAATTAACATTTTCTGAGTGTAGAACATATGCAGCTTAAACAAGTTGTTACAACATCACATTAATGACTCAATTTCAGCTAATGTACTAAACTAGTGATTCAGATGATAGAAATTTATACTTTTCACATAATCAAAAAGAGAGGCACTTAAGTACACTGGTTGCATAGAAGTCCCTAATGCTGATATAATTTGATATTCTACAAATTGTATTAATTATTTTTCTAGGCTATAGAAGATTAACTAATCAAAGAAGTGTGAGCCATACTTGAACAACTTCCAACACCCCATGAATGAAACCAACACCTATCCTTTGAATCTTGTGAGGACCTTGACAGTGGCATGCATAATATCTTTAAGTTGGTCAAGATAATCCTATCTTCTATTTTAGGAAAGTAACATCTAAGTTTGTATTAAATTGAGAAAAAATCTAGAAACCAAAATAAGCTAGAAAAAAGACTCAACAAGCCATCTTCATTGTTTTCAGGAATAAGTACATATTATACCTGTAACAACTACAATATTTCAAGGCATGGGATTCCCAAGCTTATACCTTAGAACATTTATCAACTTGAAATATTGTGCATATCTTAAATGTTTATTATTTTCAAATAACTTAATTGGTAGTGGGAGAAATTAGAAAAAACCACAGAGATTTTTCTTCTGTTTCAAAAAATTATCTTTGTTCGCATACTGAAAAAGCAGTAATTTTATTTCAAGGGATGGAATGAATATAGAATTGAAACCTAAATTCCCTTGCTCCATTTGAAATACCCTGACTTATCTTAACCAATTGGCAAGTTCATCTAGCTTCATCTAGCCAGAATTGCAAGATACCTCCATCAATAACCAACAATGAATAACTCAAATTGAAGGAGAATCTTAAAAAAACGTAAGTGTAGTATTGTGGTTATTGTAGTGTGTAGCCTCAACAATATGCTTCTCTATTTTTCCGGTTAAGTAGAATATTAGTGCCAAAAGAAAAGAAAGTCCCAACTTTTTTATACCTTCAATGAACCAACAGTGATAGTTTCTGGGACATCAATAAAAAGCTTTGGCACTTTGAATGACTTGATGTTAAACTTCACTACACAGAGAAACATAAGCACATAAGAACCTCTTGGATGCAAGAAGAAATAAAATGAAAAAAGTGAATGTACATCACACACTCTAGAATTACAAGATACCCATCAATAAGCTACAATGAATAGCTCAAATATAGCAAAAGCGTACTTCCATGAGAGGAAAGAGGAAAAAAAATGTACCTCAATAATTCCTTATGGAGGTGAATAGCCAAGCATAGATCGTAATTACTCTTTGTATGTTCACAATAACTGGAACTTGGTGTTGTAGTGTCTCTATTGAGTAGCATCTCCATGAACAAGTAGCAAGCATTACGATATCCTTGAAAATCAATTTAAATCCACTGTTTGAGAGAATAGATTTCACCAGAAATAACTTTACAAGTTAGGAATGCCAAGGGAGAACCTTCCATAACCGCACCACCACAAGTGCTTGTGAGTCTAAGAGTAATATACGACCAAGTGAATCTATAATTGTAGCCAATGTACCACTAGGTGATAGGGTCAACTTCTCACCTTTCATAGGATAATCTTTCAAACACATCAAATAGGAAGTTGCCACATATCACGTTGCCAATCAGTGAGATCTCAGATCTTGTCGGCTATAACATGAAAAACACTCTCTACCATTTCGGAGCATCGATTATAACATGAAAAGCACCATCATAAGCAAAGGCTTGAAACATTTTGCAACATCGACTATAACATGTAAAAGGACATACCAAAGATCTCATATCTTGTCGGCTGACATGCTAATGGCACCAACTCTGTCGTCGGAGTGTCACGATTTCAAGGCTTATGAAAGATGGTGACGGAAGAGGCAGAGGAGGATCACGAATCCGGTCTCACCCTCGGGCTTGAGGGAATCTGGTTCTAGGAGAGAGAGAGAGAGAGAGAGAGAGAGAGAGAGTGAGTGAGTGAGTGAGAGGGTCACGGCTCGGGGTCAAGGGAGGTCGCCAACGTTTCTAGTTCTGGGAGAGGGGGAGGGTCAACGGAAGAAGGGGACTTCGAGGTAGTGGAAAAGGCGAAAGGGTTACGGGAAAGGGGGCAAAGAGGGGGGGCTTTTTTTGTCCATGCATTATCATCTGTTGTGTGGTCATATGAGATCTAAAATGGGAGACCTACATGGCAAACACCCATTGGAGGGCAGTTATTTGAGCAAACCGACTAATGATAATATTTTCTCTTTTTATTTTAAAGTAGATTAGTATCATATGAAACTATATTGGTTTGTGGGTTTAATTTTATGAAATATCTTTATTGCATCATGCTAGCTAGAACTAATTTGCGAATCAAATATTTTAAGTTTTGTTACACATAAGTATTTTAACATACCACATATAGTGAGATCAAATATAACTTTATAAAACCTAAAATACCAATAATTTTTTAGCATAGTTTTCTACATCAATAATGTGTTGTGTGTAAAAAAAAGTCTTATTAATGGATTTTCTCAAATATTTTCCAAAATATGTAGAAACAATATTTGTAAATTCTACAAAGTTTTCATCTCTCAATATATATTTTGTGTTCTATTTGGTTTCATAGATGGTTTCAACCAATCTTATCTCAACATCCAAACACAATTTAAATACAAATATTTTTCATTTTTAAAATTTTCATCTAATTATTACCTAATCATTATAAATTTTTCAAACTTCCAAAGAAAACACAAAAAATAATTTAACTTTTTTCAAATTCTGAAATAAAGATTATATTTAAAAATTATATTCTAAAAATATTTTAACTTTATAATATTTTTATTCAAATTTTTCTCTCTCATTTTTCAAAAATCCGTAAAATACCTTAACTCAAACAATTTTATTACTCTTCATAGATTTTTCATTTCATTAATCTCATCCGCGTAACCAAATGAGTCCTTAATCATTTATCCCACTTTTAATGACAAAAAAAAAAAGAAAAGAAAAGGTAACTTTCTTGAAATTGAATACAACATGCATATAAAAACTTTTCGCTCACAAAACCTAATATGAAAATACATCTTTATTTTTGTAAGGATTATAAATCATTATAAAAATTTTCACTAATCAAATATTCTCCGCGTTCCAAAGTGATAATAAAATATTGAAATGGTATGTATTGTATTGATTTATTGAAAATTTTACATAATCCATTTATCGAAAACAATATTAAAGGTAGAAAAAAATATAAGAAATGTCTTGTCTATGTAGAGATATTATAAAATAAATTCATAGATTGAAATAATTTGATATGCTACATTATATCTATTTAAAAAAAAAAAAAAACAATCCAACCTACTATGTCACATCAATTTATAAATGGATGATGCTATTCTAGCATCCAGTATGTACAACTGAACGTGTCCCTAAGTATTTGTAACTTTTTTTTTCTTTTAAATATTTAAAAAAAAAACAGAAATCATTATTAGTTAATTTATTATCTATTAAGAAAAAAAAAATATCATACCCATGAGCCAAAACTATGGAACAACCTAGCATTTTTCTTTGTAAATGTACTCAATTTCAAATATTGGTCCGACTTGAATTGGAGGTGCCGAGTATGAAACCGGGTCTGTAGACGCGTCCCAAATCCGCTTCTCCTTCCTTCCTAGGCTGCGTGGCGCAATGTAGAGCGACCATATTTGGGTCGTCCCGCCAGGACACACCAAAATCCAAAAAAATTAAAAAAATCAACGGAACAAAAATCAAATTCCCTCCAACACTATTTTGCACCATCGCACTCTTCCTCTGCAAGTTTATATGACAAAACACAAAACCTTCCTTTTTGTTCGCTCTTCTCATTTCACTTCAATCTCCCATTACTAGTCCCCTCCATTTACTTCCACATCCTCTTCTATTATCGGGAATTAATCTCCTCGCTGAAATTCGATTCACCGATGGAAACCAATTCTTCATCCAGTGTTTTTCTCGGTGTCCGTTTCGTTCTCTTCGGATTCAATCCAGCCACCGAAAATGAGGTCTCTCTCGCTCTCTCTCTGAATTTTGTGACTTTGGATAGTTGATTATGTAGATCTGATTGCTAATTGATTGGACTTGAAACTGTAACTATTGTAGGTTAGATGCAAGCTTGTTTATGGCGGTGGAGTCGATGCAAGTCAGTATAGCCCAAGTTGTACTCATGTAATCGTGGATAAGCTTGTTTATGTAAGCCCCAATTTATGTTTTCCCTTATTTTCCCTTTTATTATTATTATTATTATTTGTTTATTTCATATTTATTTTCCCTCTTTCTTAAGTTTATATTTTGTTGCTGGGGTGGTTTTTACTGTTCATGTATGCTTATTGTTACCATGTATGTTGTGCAGGACGATCCTGTATGTATTGCTGCTCGAAACGACGCCAAGACTCTCGTCACGGCCTTATGGGTTGATCATAGTTTTGACGTTGGAATGCCTGTTGATGCCACTTCGGTGTGTTTCTCGATTTTCTTCATATATTGATTGATAAAGGACTTATTTTATTTATATTAACATAGGTATGGCAGATAATTTAATTTATTTTGTTTACAACGAGATTTCAGTGTAAACCACTTAAAGTATCAGTATAAACTAGAGGTTCCTGCTGGTTGCTGTATTTTGTTTGTCGGGTTTGGAAAATAGTTTCCCTGTTTCTCTTAATTTGCTTGTTGTTGTTGTTGTTTTTTTTTTTTGTACATGCATGTTCAGATCAATGTAACCCGAGGGTGATTAGATATCAGCAACAAGTGCATGCCGCCTAAATTTTTCTGATTTTTTTGGACTCAATGAGTAACTTAAATGTTTCTCCTAAATTGTGCGGACCTGTGACTTCAGAAATCGTTAGCCAAACCCTAGTTTGTAATCTGTGTTTTCTTTTGGCAATTTGTCTTTTAGTTCTTGTAACTCTGTTTACATATATCATTGGAAATTCATGTTTGCTTTTTAACAGATTATGTACAGGCCACTCAAAGATACCAATGGAATACAAGGTGCAAAAAGTTTAGTAATATGCTTAACTGGTTATCAGCGGCAAGATCGAGAGGACATTATGGTATGCATTTCACAGACTTTTGCTATTCAACACTTANAACAAAGTCGTCATCCTCAAATTTGTGGATATTTTAGTCTATCTCAGTCATTATTGTGGTTTCTTTCTGGCCACAATCAGTTCATGTTGTATTGAAAGCTCATTATGAACCATATAACCCGAGATGAGAGAGATATCTGTGGATTACTGTTAGTCAAATAGTAATAAATTTGCTGGTATTTATTTTTGTATGCAGGGGAGAAGTATGAACTTGCCAAAAGAATAAATACAATAAAGCTTGTCAATCATCGATGGTTGGAAGATTGGTATGTTGACATTCTACTTGTAATTTCATGTTTTGAAATTCTGAGGTATATACTGATGAAATATACAATTGTCTCAGAACCTTCATAGAAAACGAGACACTGGATTTTTGTACAACTGAAAAGATTCTTTTATCTATTCCCCTTTATTCTTTTGCAGCTTAAGGGATTGGAAGCTTCTTCCTGAAGAAAACTATGACAAAAGGTGAGGCATTTGAATTGAAGTTTGTGTTATGTTTTTGTGACGTGCATCTAAGAATCTATTACATCAAGGCTGCATTGGAAAGAAGGGAAGTAGAGGAGGTGGTTGGGCCTTTTTTGTTTTGTTTTTTGTTCTTTTATAGCATTGGTGAGAAGCTAATTACATCCTATGCCTATACGCATGAATAAACATAGTTGTTTCTTATTCTACATTTTTTATTCCTTTGTGCTTTTAACGGGAAATTGGGTATACTTGGTTTCAAAAAAATTTTAATAATTTTTTAGGAAAAATTGTTCATGTCAACATAATATTTTTTGAACGCAAAAACAAATTTCCTCTCTCAAAAACACTTTTCAACTAATTATTTACCCGAGTTTCAGTGAAAAAATCTCAAAAACCAAAAGAAAAAAAAGAAAAGAAACTTTCACAAACCCCCCTAAAAAAAGGCTCCCAAAATTTTATCTAAACATATTTTCAAATCTACCTACTAACTTTCACAAATTTTAAACAAAACTGATATCCTAAAAGTTTTATTCAAACAACTTTTCATTCAACCTCCCCACTTCTACAAAGTCTAAGAAAGCACATCTCAATTTGTTTTCTATGAATTCTAAAAAATTAGAGAAACCTTCACTTTACAGACATGCCCTTATTCTTTTGGTATCCATACCAGCCCTTGAATCCTGACCTTGGGACCAACAGTTAATGCATTTGCCTGTAAATCTAAAAGTTAGATTGAAATTGGGAAATAGAGAGTTTATGATCATTGAATTATATCTGACCATTAAGAGTCTTTTCAATTAAGTGAAGAAGCATAGATTTGTGAAATCACTACTTGTTCCAAAATCTTAAACTGATGAGAAGAGTTAGAGATTTTACTACTTAATTTACATCTAAACACTACCCTTTAGGTGTGGACCAGACTCTTTCTTAATGAGTGAGTCAAATACGTGGAATATTTAATTAAATAGGGTAGAGTGTAAAGTCAAGGTTCGAATTAAGGATCTTTGTTATGATATTACGTGAAATCATCACTTGTTTCAAAAGTTTAAATTGATGAGAAGAGGTAAATTTTATTATTTAATTAATATCTTAACAAGATTTAGGCATCTTTGTTGGTTCATGCAATAGATGGAACATGTGCTAATATTGTTGAGTTTCTCTAATATTGTTGAGTTTTCACTGTGGAATAACGCTGCTACTGATATTTTAATTTCTCTTAATTATTATTTATGGATTTGGGGAGGAACTGCTGAATTTTGTGTTGTTTGTAATTGCACCATCACACCATGCCCATTTATCTTCTGAACCACCATTCTTTCTTAACAGTGGCTATGAGTTGGAGATGATGGAAGCAGAAGCTAAGGATTCTGAAGAAGAGGCTGATGACACAACCCTGACGCACTTTGGGGGGAGAAACATAAATAAGAGCCCTCATAATTCAAAGATTGGGCTACCGACAACCAGTAAATTGTCCAAAACACTAGGCGAAGTTTCACCTTCAAATGGTCCTTTAAACAAGTTAATAATTCCTGGAGAAGAAAAGTCATCCGTTCAGGCCTCAAGCTTTGGTAATGCTGATGCTTCTAAAGCACTTGGCCATCACACTACTAGTTCTGGTGAGCTACCTTACCCGCTTGAAGAAAATCCATATCCTACAAGAGTAGGAAATAGCTTGACATCTACCTCTGGAAATGATGCCCAAAGGCCTGTTTGTTCTGATGCCACAGTTAGTCCTCTAAGTTACTCAAGGAAGATGTCTAGGAGATCCCCACTTCCTGTGGACTCTCAAAAAATATCAGGCAATTTCAGCAACTGTTCTAAAACACCTTTGGGTAAAGTCCATGATGATTTTGACAACTCTCCCTTCAAGGTTGAACAAGTGAAGGACATATTTGGCTCTGGTTGCCTTCAAACTTATCAGGAAGGAACTGAGTTAGTACACAGAGAAGACTCGAGTGGTTTGTTGCCTAAAAAGAGAATGGCAAATGCTTCTTATGCTAGCCTTAAGTCACCAAAGTTGAGTATTGATGCAGCACCCTGCCTGGATCCTGTGTCAGGTGATAAAACCCTGGGGGTGGAACTATTAACTTTGATTGATGGCCATGGTGGTCATCCTGTGGATGAGACTGCTAATCTGAATGCTGCACAGCAATCAGATGGTAACAAATCAGCAACTAAGCTTTCAACATGTAGCAAGAAGTCATTAACATGTGGTGTGTCTTCCTCTAAAACTTTGAGTGGAAAGACTGGGCAAGATAACGATGCTGCTGAGAAGACACCTCAATCATCTTTTCAGAGATTAAATAAGTCTGCCTTATCAACTAAGCCTGACATTTTACATTTAAGTATTGGGAGATCTGCACAAGAAGTTAGAGAAAAAGGGGAGCAAGAGAATCGGCAGCAAGATGTGGAGTCATCTCCCAGTAACAATAAGTTGGAGACTGAGAAATCTGGTGGGCCTGGCAATTTGAGCTTGCCTGAAGGAGGAAATGATAACTTGATCACAAAACCTCTTAGGAAGAAGATGGTGGCCAAGAAGACTTTGGTTTCAAGACCCAAGTCAACTACTGTTAATATCCAAAAGGGTCCTTTATACTTAAATAAAGCCATCTCCCAAAATGGTGCTGTAATTCATTCATTTGAAGTAAAAGAGGCAGCGGATCACGAGAAGTCTTCCAGTTCTATGAAACTTGAGATATCTACTCCAACTGTTAATCTTGAAGCACCAAAGGAGATGCAGACAACAAATGTGATAGCTGGTGACAATATGGAGAATAAAAATGAATCAATGGATGCTGAAACTGAGGCTTCAGAAGAAAAACTTGAAGATGAACTGGAGAAACCACTTGATGAAAAGAAGTCTGGAGGGGTTATATTGACAGATACAACAGATACAATCATGGGAGAGAATTGGGAAAGGGTGCAGCATATTGCAAACACAAGAATGCATGGTAATGCAATGGCTTCAGAGGAAGACACCAATGAAACTGAAACAGAAAAGACTCTTTGTGACGAGAATTCTAAGCTTGTTGAAGCAAGCTTACGTGGGGATAGTGTCAAAGGGAAGATGAATAAAGGACGAAAACACCCTACAGGTGGAGCCAAGATGAATGTAGATATATTGAAATCTAAGAAAGGTGTGGATCGTGAAGAAAGTGGGGCTGAGAACAATGAGGGGACAAGGGCGGAAAAGAAGAAAAGAGTGTTGTTTCCTTCTGGTAAAACTAATAGATGCCCTAGTGCATCAAATAAGTCAGAGAACGGTAGTGAAGTGGAGAAGGAGAACAGGCCAGTTGAAAACTTAAGTCAGCTCAAAGAGTATGATGGGAAATTATCTATTAATTCTAACTTAATTCCAAGGAAGATCAATCAAAAGGCAGGGAAGGTTAATCCAAATTCTCTAATCTCGTCAGTGGGAGGGTATCCAAACAGTGAGAAAATAGAACCTGCATGGTTCATATTTAGTGCACATCGACTACAAAGAAAGGAGTTTCAACAAGTTATTAGGCGATTGAAAGGAAGACTTTGTCGAGATTCTCATCAATGGTCATACCAGGCCACACACTTTATAACCACAGATCCAATTCGAAGGACAGAGAAGTTCTTTGCTGCTGCTGCATCTGGGAGGTATGTTTCCACCAAGCATACTTCCAAAACTTGGATGAAGGTGTCAAATTGTTTGTCATTTCCAACCGGAGTTCTATTTGCCAAGGAAAAAGGGAAACATTTTTACAGCAGGCCTCACTTTCTAATTGATCCTGCAAACACACCATCTAAAACTTGACTCATTCTTGTCAGAATTTTGGAATATATGTTATACACGACTAATCATGTGTAGGAACTGTTTCAATATAAAATGCAGGTGGATTCTCAAGACTGATTATCTAAGTGCCTGTAGTCAGGCAGGAAGATTCTTGGCAGAGGAGCCATATGAATGGCACAACAATGGCTTGAGTGAAGATGGTGCAATAAATTTGGAGGCTCCAAGGAAGTGGCGACTCTTGAGGAAAAGAACTGGCCACGGTGCATTTTATGGAATGCGCATCATCATTTATGGAGAATGCATTGCACCACCTTTGGTATGCTTGTCAAAATCTCATTTTACATTTTCCCCATGCAAATTCTGCCATAGATTGTACCAAATGTTATATCTTTTACAAACCACCTTATGATGAACAGGAACGATAGGTTTCCTCTGGGTTGCATGTCCTAAGCTCTTGTTGATTTTGATACAGCTTTTCTTCTTTGTCATTGAACAGGATACCCTGAAGCGTGTTGTGAAAGCTGGTGATGGGACTATATTGGCAACTTCCCCTCCTTATACCCGCTTCCTTAACTCCGGAGTTGATTTTGCCATTATCAGCCCCGGCATGCCACGTGTTGATTTGTGGGTCCAGGAGTTCTTAAAAAAGGAGATACCTTGTGTTCTAGCTGATTATTTGGTCGAGTATGTTTGCAAACCTGGGTATTCCCTTGAGAGGCATGTGCTATACAATACTAATGTTTGGGTGGAGAGGTCATTTGCTCACCTGCAGGACAGAGCAGAAGAGATTGTCGAGGACCTGACACCACCAGATGATAATAGTAATGACATAGCCTGCCAAGTTTGTGGGTCTTGCGATAGAGGGGAGGTGATGCTTATGTGCGGTGATGAAAGTGGTTCTGTTGGTTGTGGGATTGGTACCCACATTGACTGCTGTGATCCTCCACTTGAAGATGTTCCTGAGGACGATTGGTTTTGTCAAAAGTGTAGTGAAAGCAGGCGTAGCACAAACTCAGGCCAGAAAAAGAAAAAGGGAACCTCATTATTGGAAAGCAAATGAATTTTGCTCTCTCGTTTGCAACCCTTTTAGTTTTAGAAAGGTCTCTTAAATAATTTTTGTACCTTTAGTTGTGGCAAGAGCAGTATAACTCATTATGTAGTCCAAAATGTTTGTAATGTACTTTGTACAAATTAGTTACTAAATTTGTATCATGGTAGCTTAGAAAATGTTTGGCCAATCTGAATAGGCAGCTGCATGCAAGTTTTCTCCGAAAATTAATTTGTGGGGTATACCAAGGTAGTAATGGTGTTTTTGATTGGTATCCAGTTTCCCTCAAAGAACCTCTCAAGCTTCCATTCTGGGTGTAGCTGAAGACTGAAGTGGACATTATCCTTGATTTTCTGATGGTCTTACTAGCTTACCGGAATTAACCCGACGTGCAAATTCAACATATGCACTCTTCCATTCCTGATTTGTTCTAAAAACATTTTCCAGAATTGGGCTTGATTGGAATGTCTGAATAAATTGACACAAGAATTTGGAGTACAAGATGGCACCACACACTTGTTTGATCTAAACCAAAAGCGAGTTCGAAGATGGTTGCCTATGTTCTAAAGTTGTGTAAATGGGAGAAATAAAAAAAATGATATTTGCAGTCGTGGAGTCTGCAAGCGCCGTACAATCATTTTGAAAAAAATAAATAAATACGAGATCTAAATAAAAAAATATTAATTTTTAATGATAGATTTACTCTTTCAAAACAATTGTATAGTGTTAGCGCACTCCACAATTATATATAGCATTCCTTGAGAAATAATTGTGGCCCTCTTCGTACTCCTTTCGCCTGCTAAAAGCCTCTCCTCTCAGCGGCAACATCGGTGTGTATTACATGTAAGTGTTCTCAATAATCAAATCATAACGCGAGCTAAAGAAACTTCAAGTGACATTCAAGCTTATACTATAAAGAGACTAATAAAGATTATAATTAGATATCCTTAGAATCCATTGTAAACGGCAAGAAGATATTCTTCCCAAACAAAGTAGGTTCTCATTTATCACCTTTTTATGTTTCAATCAAGGGTATTGCACTGCGACAATAACTCAACAAAACCACAAAGCAACGGGATTTGTTTTCTTATATGCCACAATTGAGGCTCAATTACATGAAGTCTTGTACGTAACTTGTTAATGTCGTATTTCGCATACCTTTGGGCCAAGTTCCGACAACTCAAGTTTTTGAAAATAGGCCCTGCACAAGGTAGAAGCTTTGAGAGGGCGGCTTTGGATCCGGAGAATCTCTGATGTCAAAGTTAGTAAATATTCTTGGAGTGTAGCAAAAAAGTAAGAGAGTCTAAAGATTAGAGAGAGTATTCTCGTACCTGGGGTCTGCTATTTATACTACCAGTCCGAGGAACATATTGTGCTTGCTTTCATGAAGTTCGTGTTCTTTATACTGTTCCTTTTATGAGAGTCTTTAAATGCGGTGTGGCTCTGCAACGACGTCATTAATGTATCGTGTTATTTGGGTGGCAAAACCATTAATGCGGTGTGGTTCTCCAACCTTCTTCTCTTAGTCTGTTTTCCTTCTGGTCCGTTCATGTCTCATTTGTCAGTAGATCACGGTTCTCCGCATATCACGCCAGTTGTGTGGGCGGACACTCTAGGACTGAACACTACTCGAGAGGTCCTTAGACCGATGAGTCCCATCCTCTGCAGTACCACCCCTCCTGCAGGTTATGTACAAAGGAGCCTCCTAGTGGGTCGGGTTCATGGCTTTCTGCTCTGGGCCAGACTTAACAGGGCCTCTTGGGCCTTAAGGGGAAAATCCCCTTACAGTTATCCCGCTAATTCTTATCTTACGAGTACGATGAGAATTTACCATGATTCAATCTTGTCTTCTTGCCAAGGCCATACACTTTATTTAGGTTTTCTGAGATCAGGGAAGTTTATGCGGGCTGGTAATTTCTGACGGCGTTCCTATCTTCCATGATGGGCTCACCTTTTATTACATCTTTTCAACCTCATTAATGAAGGGGTATTAGCGGCTTTTCGTGTTGTCATCGCTTATTAAACCACATTCACCAAAACCAAAACGATGAGTATCATTGTTGCTTGATTCATGAGAGTCTAATCGTCATTTTCTTTTTATAAAACGTGGGAGTGAGACCTGATTTCCCTCACTATGATGTGATTGTCTCGCCATTCTAGTTCTCTTGATTTTCTTCTCTTCGACCAATCTTTTTTGCTACTTCGTGCTCTGGCAGTGATGGCTTCTGAAAAATCTATTCAACTTAACGTGTCCGGCGAGGGCTTTGCTGACACTTGGTCATTGTTTTTAGGCAGCGAATGGCACTGGACTACCAACAAATCAAAGTTGGCCTCCTTAGCCCTTACCTTCCAAGTACCAGAGTTCGTTTCCTGTGAAGTTCCTAACCCCGACGAGGGAGCCGTCGATGCAGAGGATCATCGACAGCTTGCCGTTCCCTCACCCTATCCGTGACCTTTTGGACCTCCTCAGCTTGGCCCTTTCCCAACTGCACCCAAATGCCTGGAGATTATTGATTTGCTGTAGCATTATCTGGCGACGAGTTTTGTTGGAATCCTTTTCGAACGACCTGAACCTTACTAGCCACAAGTTTCTTCTTGCCCAGAGGGTTTTATGCCTAAAAGGGAATGTATGCAGTTTCAAAGTATCCCATGCTCTAGTAACCTTGGAGCCGCGATACCGCAAGGTGAAAGATTGGTCTCTCAAATTCTTCTCTGTATCTAGCCGTGGATGGGAGTTTCCGGTGGGCCAGGTGAATCGTCGAGATTTTCCCATATAGACAGACTAGGGAAAAATCCCGGAAGATAAGGCTGTGCGTCTGACAACCACTCTTTATGAAGCAAAGTGTCTTGCAATTGTACGGGAATGGGTGCAAAGCCATCTCCATAGTGTTTTTTTCAGAGGTCCTCATTTCTGAGGAGAGTCTGAGGAGTTCTCTGCCTCCCCTGGGATACCTTCCTTTTGATGAGAGGCTGGTTGCTACATGACCCTAAGTTGCTCATCTTTGGAAGCGTTTCTCGGACCTTCCTTTGCTGGATAAGGGGAAGAAAGCTCGTCGGGAGAGTGTTCGGGCTGAGGATAGGCCTCTTCCCAGGGTTCAAGGCCTCTTATCGCGGGGACCGGCTACTTTGGAGGCCAGTCATCCCATTACTGTGGCGATCCCAAGGCCGGTTGCAATGGGTGTTCTGGCGAGCAGTTTTCCCATGGCGTCTATTCCAGCGATGACTGTTGAGGCGCTTGGGGGAAAGGTCAAGATGGATGTCCTCCTATAGAGTATTTTTGCGGCTACCACTCCTGATGAGGGACAACATTCTTCTTCTTGGAACTTTCCTCATTCGTCATCTTGTTCGGCGGTCGGGAGTCACTCTTTTGAGGCGGTTGATGAAGGCTTCTTCCAGCAACCGTGTGGAGGTAGAAGATTATACAGGGGTAAATCTCCTTCAAACGTTACAGCTCTCGGGGGTCTGAAGAGTCCTGATGCAGATTCTTTTGTTCAGGCCGACGATGGTCTGAGGAGTCCGGTCATCGACCCACTCGTCCAGGTGGAGTTCCCCGAAAGTGTCGGCTCTGTAGGTGATATAGTCAGTGAGGGTTCGTAAGATGAACTACTCACCCGGTTTGAGTATCCAGTGGGGGGAGACTCTCTTCCGGATGTCGTGGTTGCCCCCATTTGGGGGGTTTGAGCGAGGATCTGCGTGCTCCTCCCGAGGTCTCTGCTGGACTTCTTGAATTTGCGGGTCTTGCAGAGGCTCTTCCTTCTTTGTCCCGACTGGCCATGGAGGGGAGCTGAGAGGAGGCTATTGGCAAGGTTGTCGAGTTTCTTCCACGAGGTTTGATCATCTCTTTCCCGCCTTTTACTTTTAATTTTCTTTCCCTTTCCATTTTTTTCAGTCTTTCCTTTACGTCACCAGGGTACCTCTCAGCTTGCGGCTTTTATCTTGGATGATCAAGAGGCAGCCGTTCAGGAGAGCTTGGATCGTGCTCGCGTCGACATGGAGGAGAAGGAATAGCTGAAGCATGAGCTTGAGAAGATGAGGCTTGACCTATCGAATGAGCGCAAAAGAGCAAAGAAGCTAGAGCGTCGTCAGCAGAAGCACAAGCGAAAGTGGGAAGGGGAGAAAACGAGATTGGAGTAGCTTATCCAAAGTCTCCAAGACGACTTATCTCGAGTGCAGGAGGAGAAGGATCGGCTGGAGCAACTGAACCAAAATTTTTAGGACGCCACCACCCTCTCCCTACAAAGGCAGCTAAGGTGGTTTCCGAAGCTTCAAGACGAGGCATGGTGATGGGGGATCACTAAAGGCCGTAAATCAATACAGTCATTTCTTTAGTGAGTCCAGAGCTGCGTTTGAGATCTTTCACCAAGTACCTTCAACGGCTTGCGCTTGGCAATATTCCCACCAGCGAGGCATCCTTTGAAACCAATCGCGACCTAGGAAAGAAAGAGATGCCTAATGCTTTTCTTGATCTTGTCACACATGCGTTGGCATTTGTAGAGTCGGCCATCCTTGTTCCTGCTGCCGCTGAGCCGNTTTTTTTTTTTTTTTTTCCTTTCTCCTTTCATTTTCTTTTTGGCTGGCCTAGGGAGTCATGGTAAAGGGGTCCATAGAGCTCCTACCGACCTTGCTGGCTGATCATGTTGCGCTTGCTTATCTTATTTGGATAGTCGTTCTCGGAATGCGGCCATCGTTTTAATCATTATTTGGGCGGTTGTGTCCGGCCATACCTTTGAAGTTTCTCGGCCTACCCCGCTGGCATCCGGTTTAACATTTCTGACCTTGCTAGTTGCATAGCCTTTTGAGACGTCTTTAATACTGGCTTTCTTCCTTTGCATTTTTGTTGTGCCTTGTGTAAATTTCTGCGTTCTTGATAATTTTTTCTAAAAGGGTCCGGGAAGAATTCTTTTTATCTCCTCCTTCATTTATGCCCTGTCAAGTTCTTGGTTTGCCTAGTTGTGGCTTGCTTGCCTAGTCGTGTGCTTGGCTGCGTGCCGAGTGACTGTTTGTATTTTACGTTCATGGCAATACCGTGCCAGTTACGTTTCCTCATTAAATGGTGTCTATTCGATTTCTGCGTCATGACTTCGTTCTTTACTGGCATTAACTCTGCATATTGTATCAGTAGATACGCTCTGCAGCAGTTATGATATTCAAGGCATTCTGGTTCTCTAGAGGGGGGAACACGTGGCGACTTATGGTGATTTGTGGAGTTATGACGCCTTAGTAGGCCAAGCGTCAACCCCGCCTATATAAGGACCCTTCTCCTAGTTAGAAATTTTATTATACTCACTTTTGCCTTTCTCTTGTATTCTGTAACTCTTGCTTTATTGCTTGAGTTCCCAGTTCCTTTGCTTTCCTTCTGAAGCCCCTTTGTATTTTCTTCTATCTTTCATGGTTCTGATGAATCCTTTATACCTTAGTGGGTGACAGGTCCTCTGGTGGCACTAAGGCCGCTGTTGGCTGTGGTGGTCTAATGGCTTCATGCGGCCTTAGGATGTAACTTGTCCATTGTAGCTTTGCGAGTTCATGATATTTTTTGTTCCTTGTAGCTTTTTGACTTCATGATGTAATTTATTTTTTGTAGCTTTGCAACCTCATGATGTAATTTGTTCCTTGTAATCCTGCATAATTAATAAAATGATTTTGTGTATCCGGCTGTACTGTTTCTGTATTTTTGTTACTGTATTTCTTCTTGTACTTTCCTTACTGTATTTTTTCCTTGTAATCCTGCATAATTAATAAAATGATTTTGTGTATCCAACTATACTGTTTCTGCATTTTCCTTGTTATATTGTTTTCGCATTTTCCTTACTGTATTTCTTCCTTGTTGATGCTTGTGCAACCTTTTTGTGATGCTTTGCTTCCTTTCTATAGATTCTTTTTACTTCGGACAATCGTGAGACTTAAACCCACACTCCATTAGGGAGAGGTCAGGCTACCTCAAGTTACCCCTCTCCTTTTGGGTTTCTCAAGGAGGTAACTTTTTTGAACTGCCATTGAGGCAGCCCGCTCTTTCACTGTGATAGGAGTCGGGAAAAGTTTTTTGGGTTGCCTTGAAGGCAGGGCCTGCTCTTCTCTATGAGAGGGATAAGGCCGTGTTGAGCCCTGCAGGGAGGTAAGTTGTTCGGACAATTTGTTATTGGACCCTCTCTCGCTTGTTGATATCACAGGAAAATGTAACATTTTGGGCCAAGCTGGTGCTAGAATCACTCTTTAGTTGGGGTAAATTTTTGAGTTGTCGCAAGGGCTTAATCTGCTCTCCTCTGCTGGGGGACAAGATAACCTTTTAGGCCTACCTTCCCATTGTATCCCACGGAGAGGTAAGTTATTTGGGCAGTTTGTTATTGTATTCTCTCCCGCCTGTTGACACTTACGAGGAAGGTAAATTTTCTGATTTTGGGTAGCTGAGGACTAACCCTCACTTTGTCGTGGGAGGTAACCTTAAGGCTTACATTTCCCTGTGGTATCCCACATGGAGGTAAGTTCGGACAGCAATTTGGCTGACTGCTCTTCGCCTTGATAGGAGCCGAGGTAAGTTCTTTGGGTCACCTTGAAGGCAGGACCCGCTTTCCTTTGCGAGAGGGGATAAGGTCGCCTTTAGGTCGGCCTTTCCCCATTGAGTCCCACAGGGAGGTAAGTTGTTTGGATAGTATGTTTCTAGACTCGGACCCGCTCCTGCTCGTTGAAATCATAAGAAAGGTAAGTGTTGGATGAGACTAGTGTTGATCCCACTCTTCGTTGCGACAGAGGTCTGGGTAATTTCTTCGGAAGGGCCGTGGGACCAATCCCGCTCTCCTCTATGGGAGGGATAAGGCCACCCTTGGGCCGACCTTTCCCTATAGTCTCTGGCATGGAGGTAAGTTTTCGGGTAATTTGTGATTGGACTCGCACCCGCCTATTGACGTCTATAAGGAATTTAAATTTTTATCTTCAGGCCACCAAAGGCTGACCCGCACTTTGCTGCAGGAGGGATAAGGCAACCCTTAGATCTACCTTTCCCTATGGTGCCCCGCGGGGAGGTAACTTGTTGATGATCTTGTTGCTGTAGATTTCGTTAGCTGCGCTTTTTATTGTTGCCGCCTTACTGGTAATACGAGAGCATGGAGCAGTTGTTTTGCATTGTCTTGAAAAGTCACGTTTCATTAAGTGAAAAGGAATGTACAAGCTAGATGAAGAGGCGTTACTAAATTAAAGGACACATAATTCTGGTATGGGGAGATCGTCGTCCATTCTTCCCTCCAAAGCCGCGCACCATCCATTCCCTCCTCAAAATTGGCAGGGCAAGGTGTAGTTGGAGACCTGCTACCATTTCTTTGATGGTGCCTGGCCTACCTTGTTCTATTGTTGCCTTCCAAGGCACCTTCATCGTTCTGCTTCAGCTTCTGGACGTAGCATTCCCTTGTCGATACTTGCTCTCCATAGACTTTTCCCACTCCGTGGGGAGTTGGAAACTTCATTTTGAGGTGGTAAGTCAATGTGAAGGCCCTTAAGCTGTTGAGGGTGGGTTTCTAGATTGATGGCGTTGTATGTTAATGGGATTTTCACCACCAGGAAGTCGACCATAACAGGGGCTGTGCAAGAGCTACTTCCCACCAGGAGGGATAGCGTGACGGTTCCCATTAGTTAGACAATGCTTATGGAGAAACCTTTTAAGGCATGAGGGCGAGTTGCAACCGGGAGGCCTTAATACCCATTTTGACGAAAGTTTCCAGAATAGGATGTCCGCGAAGCTCCCATTGTCAATGAAGATTCTGTGGGTGATAAAGTTGGCGACGAGCATTGTGACCACTAGGGCGTAGTCATGGGGGTACAAAACCCCTTCTTCGTTAGCCTTTGTGAATGAGATTATCGGAGTAGGGTCACCCCTCCGTTGCTTGGCGAGATGATACTCAGCCGAGTATATCTCATAGTATCGGGCCCGCCTGACATGTGCTTTCCTACTCGACGAGGTGATGCCCCTACCAATGAATCCTCCAGCTATGGTTCCAATTTCACCAAGGGGGGCTGCTGCCTTGGTAGTGAATGGGGGTGGCCTGGCGGTTGTCCCCTTATCGCCAGTCGTTGAGGGCTGTTCACCTGTCTATACTGGCCACCTCGGTCCTGACTCCTTTCCTTTGATCTTCCCCTTCTCTCTTACTCTTGTCTTCTAGCCGGGGAATGGTAGTGTATCTGCTTTTTTGCATATTCATTCCTTCCTCCCGAGGAGAAATAGTCTTCGGTGTTGTGCGAGGTGGACGGGTGGTATGTGCAGTAGCGGCACATTGTTCCCTGATTGTCCTCCTTTTGAATGGTGAACATGGGCCAATCATACCGTGGTCCGGGTCCCTTTGCTAAGACTTCCTCTCGTCGCTTCTCCTGGGAGTCTTTTTCCCCTTTCTCATGGGGCTTGGTCTTGGTTAGGGCCTTCTCCTTCCTCTCTTCGCGCTTCACTTCCTTCCGTGCTCGGAGAGTGTCTTCTGCGTTGATGAAGTTTTCGGCCTAGTCCATGAACTCCCGCGATGTTGCTGGAGTCTGTCTGGCTAGCTCTGCCATAAACTGGTAGCGCGGCCAGACGCCTCCCAGGAGTGTCGCCAAGGTTATCTACTCATCTTGGTCGTCAGTGGTCATGCGCTCTTTGTTGACGACGTAACCACTTTCCGTGCTATTTCCTCGTATTTCCTTTTGAGGCTGCGGAGTTCGTCCTGCATATGTTTATGCTCCTCTTCCTTCTTGGGTCTCGCTTGCCTGTTTTGGGACCCTATGTGCTCAGTGTCACTGGCCTCCCCACCATTTTGCTCCCGTTAGGGTTTCCTGAGCTGTTCGTTTTCTTTGCGGAGTACCTGTACTTCGTCAGTTAGCTTTGTCACTCATTCCTCTATGGTTTTCAATCTTGTTTCTGTGGCATCTCCCATGTTTCTCCTGAGTTGTTTGGAACGGGTTGTCATGAGAAGAATACACAAGATCTATTACGATCCCATACACTACGCCACTGTTAACGTTGTGTTTCGCACACCTTTCGGCCAAGCTCTGACAACTCAGGTATTCGAAAACGGGTCCTGCACAAGATAGAAAATACTGTAGCTTTGAGAGGGCGGCCTTGGGGCTGGGGAACCTCCGATGCCAAAGTTAGTAAATACTCTTGGAGTGTAGCAAATAAGTAAGAAATTCTAGGGATCAGAGAGAGTATTCTTGTACCTGGGGTCTGCTATTTATACTACCAGTTCCAGGAGCAGATCATTTCTACTTTCATGAAATCTGTGTTCCCCGTACTGTTTCTTTTGTCAGAGTCTTTAAATGCGGCATGGTTTTACAACTATGTCATTAATGTGCTGTGTTGTCTGGGTGGCGGAACCATTAATGCGGCGTGGTTCTCCAACCTTCTCCTCTTAGTCTGCCTTCCTTCTGGTTTGTTCATGTCTCCTCTGTTAGTAGATCAGCGATTTTTCGTATATCACAATTACCGTATGGGCGGGCACTCGAGGACTGAACACTACTTGAAGGGTCCTCAGTTCAATGAGTCCTATCAGCTACAGCACCACCCCTCCTGCAGGGTTATGTACAGAGGAGCCTCCTAGTGGGTTGAGTTCATGGCTTTTTGCTCTGGCTGGACTTATGGGCCTCTTGGGCCTAAGGGAAAAATTCCCTTACAAGTCTTCAATACACCAAAGAGGATGGAAGGATTGGGGTGATTCACGAGTAGCGTCAAGAGGCCTCAAATAAGGTCCTTTCAAACCGCTGAATGAATCACAAACTTTCTAAAGCCCATCCTTTTAAAAACTTCCACAACTTTGTCAAAACTTGGGCCTGTGAATGAGAATCGTTCAAATGAAAGAAGGATGGACTCAGATCTCAACAAACGCAATTTTGAAACCTGAAACCCAACCACTCAGATGCGCACTAATTCTTTGTATTTTTCCTTAATGTTTCACATAAAAACAAATCAACTGTCGGATTTTTCTTGCACCATTAGTGTATATGACACTATAACCCCGTCCAGTCCAGAACCCTATTCTCATCGTGTGTGTGTCTCTGTGTGTGTGTGTGTGAGAGAGAGAGAGAGAGAGAGAGAGAGATGCACATGCTGTCACTGACATCATCATATCTGGCCACGACTTCACCTCTTTCCAATGTTCCCAACATTCAAACATCACTTGTTATTTCCCCAACCCCCATTTCTCCTCACTTATCCAAATCCCAACCCACCTCCCCCCGGATTACTACTCTGTCCTTGCATTTTCTTCCATGGATATATGCTCTAACCTCTCAACACATGGGCATTACAGTCACTCAAGGCTGGAATCATCATAAGTGTGAACTCTAAGCTCCCATTTTGTGGTTTTATTTGAAAAAGTGGGTTCAGACTTCAGAGTTCAGACATCAGAGAGATGCTCCAAACCCTCTGACCACGGAATAAAGTAAGACAAAAAATGTGAGGCGCCCTCGTGAGCCACACCTTTTCTTTTGCCACAAGAAAATAAAATATGCTTTCTAAAGTGGAAAAAAATAAAATAATTAGTGCAATCCACTACATTAACCTAATAAAAACAGCAACTGGAAAGCAGTATTTTGTCAGAATTCCATTTGAAAATTACCAAAAATTATTGCAGAATATAATTCACACTTCTTCACGTCCAGATTTTTTAAGCTGAAGGATGGGACGTGCAAGGCATGCGTTCCACTTCTCACCAATGGTTTTCACCACTCTAAATCTAGCCAACTTTTTTCTTTAAATTTTTGTTTGTTTTCAAGTCTTGTAGTATACTCAGCAGCCGTGCATGCGAGGTCACGCGAGCTAAAAATACAATAATTCCAGCCAGCTAGTCTTGCTTTGGTTTGAAAAATGGATCCCAAATGTTCAGATAATTCTGCAGAAGTCATATGTTCGACAAAATATTGTAGTGAAAAGTGAGCTGTGAGACACATACAAAGGAAGCTGCTAGCATGGGTTGTCGTACTGAGAACATGGGATGTATATTGCATTGCATTTCATTTTCATACACCTCTGGGCCAAATAATTATATACATGTTCTGATCAATAAATCATTTACATGAACAAGGAGGTTCAATGCTTATCGACAACTGAACAACAACTCATATATATAATAAGAACAAAACCTCATAATTCTTATATTTTTCTAATGAATGGAAGATTTTGGTCTTCAAAGTTTACTCAAAAGGAGTCTGGGGAGGGGAAAAAAGAAGAAGAAGCAAACATAATCATTGAGTGGCGTGGAAGCATGATCATGGAAATCACTTGCAAAAAAAGAAAAGTAAAATTTTTTTTAGGGTTTAAGATAGCTACTATTGAGTGAATCGTACGATTAGGAGGCCTTTTTTTTTTTTTATAGAATAAATAAATAAATAAAGAATAAGGTGGTTTGGGCATTGCAATCAAAATATTTGGTCATCCTCTCGACAAATGTCTTTGAGCTAGCCTTCAAGAAAATAATTACAATTAAACTTGGATAGCATTGGCCATTGTGATGTACCTCTCAGTTGCATTATGTTTATTTGTCTATTATTTTAGGATAGAGAACTCCATCCACCTATTATTATTATTATTATTATTATTATTACTAGTATTCTATAAAGAAAAAATTTTCTCATTAGTTATTATTTACCATTTTATAAAAAATAATTCCATATCGAAAAACACTCTCACATCTTATGAAAAAAATTATAAATGTGAAGTGTGAGAGTGAATAATGACTGATGTATAGAATTCATATTCTAGAAATTTCTTTATTTCTCAAAGCATAACAAATTTAAAACAAGCTATTCCATGATAATTACATTAATAAAATTGTCTAGCAAGAATAATTAGCTACCACAAAAGGTGTGTGTGAGAAATAGAACGTTGATATCACATTGACCTTGTATGGCTAAATTTATTATAATAAAAATAAAATGGAAATATAATTTAAAAACTAAAGCCAAAGGATATCCACGTAAATGCATGGAGTCATAAAAGGATGCAGTTGTATTTTACAAGTGGTCCGAGATATGATGTAGCTTTCATGAACCAAAGCAAAACCAGCCAATATTACACCTATGAATGGTCCTAAAAACAGTCAACATTTTCTGGCAACAAAACCAATCCATCAAGCAAAGTGACAACCTGGATCAGCTACACAATGATGCGACCTTTTTTCTGTAGGGCTGAGACCGCTGGCTTTCCCCTTCCCTAAAAAATCATTCGACATTGGGCAGTACTCTTAGTTTGCTCACTTGCTGCTGTGCTTATATATATATATATATATTAAATATTTTTAAAAAATAAAAAAGATATTAATTTATTAAAAATTACTTTCTTAATTAATAAATTAAAAAATTAAATTAAAAATGAAAGGACAGTTCTAGCNTCTGTAGGGCTGAGACCGCTGGCTTTCCCCTTCCCTAAAAAATCATTCGACATTGGGCAGTACTCTTAGTTTGCTCACTTGCTGCTGTGCTTATATATATATATATTAAATATTTTTAAAAAATAAAAAAGATATTAATTTATTAAAAATTACTTTCTTAATTAATAAATTAAAAAATTAAATTAAAAATGAAAGGACAGTTCTAGCATTATTCTTTGAGGTTAATTATTCTTTGAGGTTATTAAGGCTAGGCTTGGGGGAGGTTGAATTGAAAACCTCATTGATTCTCCCCCCAACAACCCCTTTAAACGTCCTCAAACCCGCTCGTCCTGATAAAAAATTATTCCACATCTGCTCCAAAAGCCAATAATGGTGGCAAACAGTGTTGCAGGAAAGAAACCGAAGCCCAAAGCATTTAGGATGTAAAAGTAAATCTGGATTTGACATTTCCTTTCCAAACCCATATAGGTCTTCTTGTATTGAGTGTAGGATTAGACCTTTCACTTGTCTGTATATTAACCGGACCTGAATTTTTAAAAAAAAAAGAACAGAAAAAGAACTGACAAAGCCTTTTTCCTCTGTGTCTTTGGGTGACCTCACATTGTCCTTTTGGGAACCCGTACAATGGTGCCACATCTCCATAGCCAGGGGCACTCAAAGCCATAAAACCATGAGGGGCGGACGTACTCCCATAACAGGGGACCATCCGATCCGTGGCTGTTCTTTTCTTCCAAACTGATAAACTCTCACAGCCCAGCTCGCCAGCCAATCATACAAGAACAAACAAGCAAAACTTTTGGGGGTCGGAGTAGAAAACAAAAGAAAATACAGTGGAATGTCACCAATGCCAGTTTCATGGATGAACATAATCTATCCAGATGAAAATTAAATGCATCCGTGTTGGGCGTGGAAGAAAAAACAGCCAAAAGACAACTTTGACGTCGTAAAATTTAAATGCAGAGCGTGAGAGATGTACAGTATAATAGCTTATCTTTCCATTGCCAAGCAATATTTTACAGCCTACGAAATTACCGAAGCAACTGAAAGAGGAGGAGAATTTAATTTAAATTTAAGCTAAAATAATTAAAAGCATTGGAAGCTGCATGAACAAAAAGACAAACTTAGGTACTGAAATTCTGTACATGTAGTAGAAGTAGTAGCAGTGGATAAGCAAATTAAGAAAAGAAAAAAGGGTGACAAAATTTTCCGGCAGTTCTAAAATTATCTTTTTGTACAAATAGAGAAAAATGAACCAGAGATTCCCCTGCCGGTAACATCTCATAGAGCTTGAATTTTCTAAACCCACCCACCAATCAATCCAATCAGCAGCTCAATGCCTCGTACTTCAATGGGATTTGACGGTTAAATCCAACTTGTGAAAGTAGACTCCCAACCACCGCAAGGTCCCGGCAAAACACCCCTTGGAAAACCGACGTATTCGACGAAGATGTCGACGCCGTCATTTTATTGGAACCAGGAACCTCGGCTGATGAATTCTTGGAAGATGAGGAATTGGTTTCCGATTCCAATTTGGATGCTTGGGTTTGCTGCACTGGTATTGCCGTTGCTTGTGCCGCTTGCAGTGCAGCAGCAGCTTTCTTTCTCTGCTTCTCGGCCGCTTCCTCGTCCATAATCGTAGCCATTACGCTCGAGTAACCCTTTTGGAGCAATCTGTACAGCAACAAAGCAGACATCCTCGCTCGGTCTTTAAGCGAATCAAGATCGCGATCATCCGCAAGCTCACACTTATCAATAAAGTTGATGGCCTTATCCGGCTTATGCTTCAAACACAGCAACAAATGCGCTCTCTCTAACTCGGACCTCGAACACCCACGTCTCAACCCAATCAAAGCGTAGTAATCCACGTCCCCAGTCTCCCCAGAAGCAACCCTCTGCTTCAGGAGTTGAATCTTGGTCGTGAGAGCACAGAGCTTCCCAGGAATCTCCCTGTACCTTGCGTTGTGTCGCTTCCAAACTGGCCCAGGGAGCTTCCTATCACGCAGAATGGAGTTGTACAAAAGCTTCAGATGCTCTAGATCGTGCAGACAGTCGGGCAAGCACCGAATCGACTCCAAAAGAGACGCTCTTGTATCGAGAGCCTGAATGCAAGTCGGATCCAGTGCCAAAGTCTTGTTGCAATCAGCAATGGACTCGGCTATTCGACCAGCTGATCGATAGGCCGAGGCCCGGTGCATGTAACACTCGGCCAAGAAGCCTTGCGGGGCGCCACGGCGGCCATCGACAATCTTGCTGAAGTGTCGGATGGCCTCGGAGTATAGGCCGGCGTCGAGGGCGGCGAGCGCAGCCGTTTTGCGACGGAGGAGCAGCTTTATGTGGCTGATGAGTTGGTTTACGCTCTCTAAATCGGTGGGGTCACGGGGTGGAGTGGTGGGAGGGGTTGTGGTGGAGATTGTGACGATTGAGGAGACGGAGAAGCTGTCATCAGACCAGCATATACTCTCGCGGCGGAATGCGGCAGTGGCAAGGCGCTTCCCAGTCTGAAGGAGAGCCATGGCGTCCTCCATTAGCCCCAGATGGCAACAAGCTTGCCCCAGAACCAAGTACCTGTATAGATTGCGTGCAAGAGGAGTTGAGTTAACTCGAACAAGAATGGACAATTGCATTCAAAATTATATATATATTTTCTAATTTTAGTGAAGAGTTAGTTTTCTTTATGCAGTGAATAAATTCGAGAAATTAAAGCGAATATGAAGTCTCAATTTCGTAATGGTGTGCATGCCTCGATATTTAATAAACTCATCAAAAGAACCAAAATGCAGCAATTCAATTCAAAGCCAATAGAACAGAAAAATAAATTTAAGGCACCCCCAGAAAAGAAGATTTCGTTTTACCTCCATTGCCCATCTTTGTCGCAGTTTTTGTATAGCCCTGCCATGACTTTCTTCTTCAAGTCCGAGACAGAGAAGCACTTGAAACTAGGATCCCGACCCAGCGAGTCAGATGACAAGTTACCGGACCCAAGGAGCTTGACTCGCTCCCTCGAGAAGTGCTGGGAGGAGTTATCCGATGAAAGAGACCCAGAGTCATCGTTTGCCATTTTGAGGCTTGGAATGTAGTCTTGGAGCATATCGGTCACGTCCTTGAACCGCCGCAGATGTAGCAGAGCCTTGGCTTTGAGCTCCATGGCTTTCTCAAGCCGCGGCGAGAGGGCCAGAGCCGCGTCGAGAAGGCTCAGTGCTGAAGCAACTTCGCTCTGTTCTTGGGTCGCTACGAGATTGCGAGCATCCTTAATGTACTTATCCACCATCTGCATATATAGAAGAACGGCTCCATGGGTTGAACTCGTGTATAAAAATAAATCAAATGAAAATATTTAGAAGTAAAGTTTTCAACTTTGAAAATGAATGTAATTAAAGTTTACAAATCAGGTATATGCACATGAAGAACCGAAGGTTTACCTTTCTGTTGGTAAGCCACCAGTGCTTCTTTTCACTACCATTCGGGCGAGGAGAAGTAGCAACCATTGTTATTCTTGCTAGCTATCTCGTTCTTAGAGAAAAGGAATGAATCCCCGGAGAGCTCTTCCTCTCTCTCTCTCTTTGTCAAAGGAAATACATTTTGATCTGCTCTGACGAAGGAGGGGGAGCTTATAAGGAAAGACACAGAGAGAGCGAAAATTGGAAGCGGGCTTTGAGTGAGAGAGAGAGAGAGAGAGTGAGTAGAGTATTGGATTTTAAAATGATTGTAGAAGAATTTTCTAGTGGAAATAAGGGAAAGTTGTGGAGACAAACAAAGCCTAAAAAGAAAAGGAAATTGCCAGCTTTGACCCTCAAACAAAGCTTTGATCCTTCGCCTTCATAGCTGGCACCACAGAATAGATTCTCTCTCTCCCCCCAACCTATGACCTATGTTATTGCCTATGGGACAATTTTACATTACGTTACGTTACCTAGGCTAGCTACTACTTCCCCAACTGTAAATGTGTGTAAAGATAAAAATGGATTTAGTCCGAATTTGAATATAATGAAATATATTAAATAGTAATTAAATAAAATATTATTAAAAGATATTTTTAATATTATTTTTATTTAAAAATTAAAAAATAAAGTTTTAGATTGTGTTTGAATTGTTAAATTATTTTAGATATTCTATAAATATTAATAAAAATAATAATAAAATATTTATAAATATTCCACTGCTCAAAATAACACTTAATGATATGGAGTAACGATAGGACGCTATTAATCTATATCACTTATTTTACTTTTTGATCATGTCATTTATTAAACAAATTTTAAAAAAATAAATATATTTAAAATAAAATCATGTTCAAAACCACAAAAAATAAAATATTAAAACTTTAAATTTCAATTATTTTTACGTTTGTATTTAATTTTTTGAATAAAATATATGATACTACATTATATAAATAAATAAAAAAATGAATGGCATACATGATGCACAGCATTTCTTAAATAATTGACAAGGTAAAGCCGGTGAGTGCGTGATTGTGACCGGGTATAGGCGGTAACTCATCACGGGTCCTCGGGTTCAACTACCGGAGAGAAGAGATAAGACGCCAGCAGGCTGCAGATTGGCCGTAAAGCAAAAGTCTGTGCGAAAAAAGAAAAAACTCCAAGGCTATATATAGCCTATTTATTTCGGGGAAGCAGATTTGCAATTACTTCTGCTTTGCCCTTGGATGCATCATCATTGAATATTACTACTACCATCAGATATTTACTCCTTCAAATCTTCACTACTCTACTGTTCAGATTTTACTCAATAAATGGTCTTAATTGTTTTGGGTTCATATAACTTTATAAATAGATTTGTCGTAATTATATCTAATCATGTTAATTTATTAGATAAATTTTATGATTTTTTATATTATATTATATATATATATAGATATCATCATTATAACACTTATCTCTCTTTAGTCATGAATGAATCATGGAGAATACAGTGCTCTTGACCTTCTGGACATATGAATTATTGAGGATGCATATATTATTCTTGACTTTGGTAAGTCAGCAAGTGTGCAAGTAAATTGGTTTTGTTAACCCTCATGTTAGATTTCAAACACGTGGTCAATTGTTTGTATGGTTAGTTAATTTTCTCTGTTTAATTATGTCTCTCAACATCATTAATTATGAATATGGTTGAAGAATTAGGCAGCTGTAATGGAATAATGGCATATGCTTACAATCTTTACATGAAGTCAACTTGTTATCACGATAACTCTAAAGAAAGATTGGTGAAAGGGTAGCTAAGCATAAATGCTTCAATCAAGGAGGCACCATGCAGTACCCTTTTTATTTATTTTGTTTTTGGACAACTTTATGGTGAAATTAAATCAAATACATAAGAAGATTAAATGGTGGCCGAAATCTGCTGTACCTCTGCATGAGTCCTTATGATCAGTTTACTTATATCCCAAGGAGGTGGCTAGCTGCAGACAAATTAAGGCTCCGTTCCAATGTTGAGCTGGACTGATCAGATGAGTTGAGTTCTTTATGAATAGTAATAAGTTAAGATGAGAAAGTGAGTTTTATAGGACCCATCTAAGATCATGAGATTAGATGAGTTTGTATGTTAATATGAGTTAATATGTATTTATGAAAAGTTAAAAAAGATTGTGGGTCCAGCGTGTAAAGAGGTGTTGAGTTGAAAAATATTGTGGGTCACATGTATAAAAAGGTTTTGAGTTGAGATAAGTTTAGTGATTTGAGAGTTGTGAGTTTGGATGTTAGACTCAGTTTATAATTAGACGGAATTGAGTTAATCTCAGTTTAGTCCAAATTCCAAACAAGGCCGAGGAGGTATGGATAGTGAGTTAAGATGAAAGTTGAATAAAATATATTTTTTTTAATATTATTATTGTTTTGATATTTAAAAAATTCGAATTATTTATTATATTTTGTATGAAAATTTAAAAAAATTATAATGATTAGATGATGGGATGAGATGTGATATTTTTTTGTATACAAACCTAGCCTAACAAACATGGTACATGGAGGATATGAGGGTCAATAAAGAAGTGGTTTAAGGAGGGATTAGTAAAATCCTGAAAGCATATTTAAGGGAGGAGGAAGAGAGAAAGGGACTCTTCTCTGGTAAGCCACAAGAATCATGCATGCCTTTTTCTTTTGGGGTTTTGCTTTGCTTTTTATTTTCACCCACGATTGATTTAATGAATGCACATGAATATGGATAGATGAAGGATGATGGCCAGATGGGTTGTCTTAAAGGCTCTCTAACTTCCCTTTCCCTCTGTCCCCACAAAACCTTTCCTCTTTATAAAAAGGGACACTTCCTTCCCACAATCTGGTGCATACAGTATAACCCTCCCAACTATCTTGCCACGTCACCGTGTGTAACCCTTAACCTGTCTCCGCGGTGTCATTTTTGGATGTTGGGGGTCCCACATTACAGGGTCTACCCCAATTTCCAAATCAGCAACAGCTTTTTTACAATGACATCTCAAAACATTATTACATATATAGTATGTGACTGATCTGTGTACCATTATGCAGCAATCGATCATTCAAATGTTGCATATGATGACAAATCAAGCAATCACTATTCGAAATTTAATACAAGAATTTTCATCAACTACGTACTCGGTATGATTTTCTTCCCATAATTGTTGTTCCTGCGTTAATAGTAAAACAATTATACGCATGCAACAAGTATGCGAGTCCCTTGTATACTTGTTGCTCTTAAGATTATTGGTAACCTATTAGCTCATAGATTATTGATGTCTTTGTGGAGTTGGGATCAAACTATAGCTCAAGTCTGACTTATAGAAAGCGTCTGCGAATCTTGTCGTCTAGGCCCCTTCTGTCTGGCTCTCTAGCGAGTTGGGTTCTACTATGATAATGTCCTGGTAGGGAAGCTATATCTAATCGCCACCTCCAACTTTTTTCGCGGAGAGAGAAAGAAAAAAAAAAAGAAAAGAGTATACAACGGCTAATCGAATTCATTTCAAAATATATAGTTGCCTCGTACCTTTTCTCTACTCAAATTTGTGAGGGTTTGCTTTTATTTTATTTTTTCCATCACGTACATAATGCTTGATCAACTGACAGTTATGAGCCGAAGAACGAGAAACCAGACCAGGCTTTTGTACCCACTGAGGGCTTTGACAAGACGTGGAATGCTTTGGTTCCACATATATTTCATCACCAAAACGAAGATCACAACATGCATGGATTTTTTTCGCATTTTTTTCCAGTACTGAGCAGGACTTATGTTTGAAAACAAACAAAACCATGTTAACCATGCTTTCCTTCCCCCCCCAAGTCTGCACCGAGTACCTAAGGTTTGAGTAGTCGCATTATTGAAGAATGAATGTGATCATAGACTCTCTCTCTTCCCTACTGGCTAGCTTAGAGACTATCATGTCTCTCTGTTTATTCTTGTTCCCATAGGTTAGGGACCATTGTGGGAGGCATGGTCAGCAGGGTCTACCTGGGTTGGCTTCTACCCGAAACATGGCTGCAACTCGTTCCGTTACAGCTAATTAGATGCAAAAACTGTGGCCCTTATTTTGAAGAAGACGACCCATTTTGTAGGTAGAAATAATCAATTATAGCATGAACCAATTATAGCATGTCCGAGAGGGTCCACTTG
>QEOT01005443.1:65143-133312 GCA_003123785.1 Pterocarya stenoptera
GTTAATTAGGGAATATGATATATATAAGCTTGTCTTCTAGATACGACATTTATTATTATTGTTTTTTTTTAGACATTGTTTGGATAATATATTGGTGGTTTTCTTCCACTACATTAATCTAATATTAGATCTACACAGCTGATCCCACCCATTGTTGTCATTCCTTCATGATATTATTGCCAACTGTTAGTTTGCATGCACATGAGGGCAGACAGCACATTGATGCAACTGAAGTCCCAACAGCTAGCTAGACGGGTTCTTTTTTTGGTGTTTTTCGTTTATTTTAATTCCAGTTGACTTCAAATAAAGCGAATAAAAAAGAAACCCATTTAACTAATCATCTAACTGTATACAAGAGCGAAGAAAATTAGGAATTACGTACATATAAAAAAACACCAAATTATAGATCGGGAAAGAAATCTAGGCGTTGGCCGGTGTCCTATTTATTGATCAGCTTTTAAAGCATTTTCCTTATCTACTGTTTATTTACTCAGTTCGTATTATAACATGGTACTACCGATGATACATACATACATATATATATATATATAGTTGTGGTATCTTAATAAGTCATGATCCGGATCGGTGATGAATGAGATTTTATATTATTTAAAAAATAAGAATTAAATTCTTATGTTTTATAATAATTTTAATAGGATTTTAATTATATTATTGACTAATATTTTTAAAGTATTGAGCTTGCATGCCTCTTCCTCGAGGCATTAATACAGTAGTACTGGTACAAAATTAAGGAAAAAGTGTTTCTTGAATTTTTTTTATTTTCGTTTTTTCAATCTAATTAAGTGCATGATCTTCATGATCTGATCTCCTGGGTGATGCTCAAATATATGGTAGTACTCTTCTATTTAAGGCCAGCTGCCAAATTCTAAAAGCTGGACTATATAATCTACAGAATCTTATGCTTAGTTTGTTTTAAGTGATGAGATGAGATTGAAATTGAAAAGTTAAATAAAATATTATTAGAATATATTTTATAATATTATATTTATTTTAAGATTTTAAAAAAAATTAAATTATTTATATTATTTTATATAAAAATTTAAAAAAATTATAATAAAAAAATAAGAAATTTTTAAAATTTTAAATTTTAATCTTAAAAATAAAGAAGGCATTAATTATCTGTCTATGAATTTCATGATGATGAGGAGCTGCTCAGCCAATCACATGACCAAATTATATTGAAGGTGGCCGGTAATAAATTGGGGGCAGTTATTAGGTATACGTGCATTAATAATCCTGATCATCTGCCTGCACATATTAATTATTATTGTAATATCAAAGTTCATCGTGAAGTACTAGTACTAGTGGAGAATATCATAGGATTCCCTCCAACTGGGTGGCTGCTGATGCATGCATATTGAAAGGTTGGGGAATCAGCATCAATATGGGTATCTATCTATCTATCTCTCTCTCTCTCTCCTCTCCAATCTTATTTAATTAGTTTTATAAAGTTTTATTTTAAATTAATAAACTAATTAATTAATGATTATATATTTATATATATATATATATATATATATTTGGTCTATGGGAAACGCTCCCATTCTCCAGGACATGTTTGTATCCAAGGGGGCAGTATGCGACGTGAGGCCCTAAAGATTCTCTTATAAAATCACACATATAGATAAGGTTTTTGCACACAACATGATATATATGATAAATATATATATAAGCTCGATTTAGGTAGCTCTTTTTGACGGCATAGGATTAATGCTGCCTTGTTATTATTCATTAATGCGATTTAACCAATAATCATGTTGCTTAATTAATTAAACTCATATTCCAATTTTATATATGCCAATATTCTTGTTCCCGAAGCTCTGCAAAATGCTCAGGGAAACTCTGAGGAGCGCACGTGTCTAGTGGATCGAATTTCACGCGGGGATCATGTGCAACGATGTGCAGCTTTTGTTAGTGCTGTGCATTGCTTATTAGCTAGCTAAAAATGGCCAACAAGGCCAGCTTAATTCGGGCTGTTCGATCTTTTTCTGAAAAGCTGCTGATAATAATGCACCTAATTAATATTAATTGCAATGAAACTTTGGTATTTTCTTTTTTAATCTTCTTTTTAATTTGGACCCCAAAAAAGAGAAAAAAAAAAGAAAAAAAGGTGATCATGGGAATATTTAAAATAGGATTTCCACATGGCAATAAAAGATCAGATGGAATAAATTAAAAGCCCTCAAACATTAAGTACTTTATGTCTTGATGATCGATCTGCCTCTCCCAACAGCATGCATGCATACATGATGACTTATGATGAATACAAACATGACATGAAAAAGAAAAAGCTTTGAGAATCAGAAAAGAAAAAGAATAGGAATTTCATGTTGGGTACGTGGAGCTAAATTAGATGATTATTACTATTTTTTTTTTTTTTGTTTCCAAGTGGAATATTAGTACCAATTAATTGGTTCAGAAAGCTTAATGGTAAGGAATAATTTACCTAACCTAATTATGAGTTGACCAATTGGTTAAAAAAGCTAATTAGGTTCGTTATTTGTAATTAAAACATCTTTATAAGATACCCGACATTTAAAAAATGTTTTACCTGTCAAATATTCCCGGCTTTCTTCATTATAACATAGACATGACATTTAACGTCTAGGGCATCCGCGACCAGTCGGCCTGTTATCTTTAATTTCCTGACTACCTCAGCTAGCAACTTGAGAAGTTAAAATTGGGTCAACCCCATCATGGCCGGGCAAGCCGTGTTCATTATGCCCGCCGTTGCTGATCGTGACGAGATATTCTATTGTCAATTTGATTTAGGAAATTGACATGGTTAATGTGAATGGAGCTAATCAAAATATGGTTTTTTTTTAATTTTATTTTTTCTTTTTTAAGAAGATGACGATACTTTAATTTTATTGATAAACTATCACTTATTAGAGAGGAATACATCGACAAGTCGAGACAAGTGACCAAATTTTAGAGCCGTCGAAAATTCTAAGCATGCAAACAGTGTCTCTGCATGTGCGTGTTCGATCTATATGGATGTCATGATGTACTCTGATCACAGTTGACGACATGACAAAGAAATAGTTTGTAATAAAAATTCAAAGGTTTTTTGGTTTTATATATGCATCGCTAGTTGATGGGCCTCCAAAATAGAACTATCCCTGATTAAAGTTAAAAGTACTGCTCCAAAGGTAAAACAGGCACACGCTCTTGCATTAACGATTGGGGAACAAGGTATAGAAAGTGGTTATGGAAGCTTTTGAGCAAAGCCATTCTCCCCGGAGGGTTGATCAGAATTTTTATTTTGGAAATTTTCATCTCGAGCCCACCGCCTCTGTGCTGAAACAGCCTTTGCTAAAGTTTTATCTTTAAGTAACTTCCAAACAGAAAGATAAATTCGTTGCTCTACGCCCTGTGCATTCCTTTTGTTTGCGGAGAAAAGAAGGAAGAAAATTCATGAGGACTTTTTTAAGTTCATCAAGATGATCATGATCAAATTACTTAAAGTTCATAAAAAAATAATAATAATTAAAGTTAAAGAAGAAGATAACTTCAAACACAAGACAAGATCAATTAATTTTATTTCCTTTAGTAGTGACAGATTTGCAAGGATTATAGCCACTTGATGCACGTGGCATCTACCCAACCATAAAAATAGCATTTCTTCCATTTTTGTTGTCTATTTCTTTTCTTTTAGTGGGGAAGTAATTGATAGGAAATAGAGGATTTGAAATTCTCTTATATATTTTTCTGGGCTAAAGAAATTTGATGTCATGCAGGGATTAGATATCACATGAATATATGGCTGGCTACTCATTAACACCAAGTCAAAACGCTAATGCTTTCGTTAATGCAGATTTGATCAAGACCTACTTGATCAAGATTCTCTTTTCTAGGATAATAATATTATAAGGTGCTTAAAGTATAGTAATTTGTAAGTTATATAGTACTGTGCACTGTGTTCAAATCGCAACGGATATATTATAAAAGAGTAATGCTACTCATCATCTATTTTCTCATCATCTTGATTTTATCATCTCATGATGTGACATTAGATGATTGGAGACTATTTATTATATATATTTCACTCGTGAACTTATCATCGAATGTCACATCATGAGATGATGAGAAAATAAATTTTTTCATTACAGAAATGAGCTTTATTCTTCTTTTTTCTCTAAAATTTCTACATATAGGCTCTGTTTATGAGAAGAAGTAGATTTAATTATTTGTATTATATTATTAACACTGGCCAAACTTCCATTCAATGAGTCATGGGATACCGTGTGTATTGTTAAGGTTCAAATTTAAGATCTCTGCTCTGATACTATATATATATATATATATGCAATTATTACTTTTTTCAAAATCTTAAATGAATAAAAAGATATAGATTTAATTATTTATATTATATTGTTAACAGTTTCACCATTTCCAAGGTATAGCATTTTCAAGGAGATTTTTCAAAAACCTAGATTATGACTACACAGGAAGAATAAAATGGAGTGTAGCAAGGCAAGTACAGCTTTATGACCCAAGCCATAGGTAAGCAAAGTGAACAAACTTAATTGTGGATGTTTAATAAGATCATCCTGATGCTTGGAGTTCTGAAACTTTATGATCGTTGGGGTTCGTTTTTCACAGAAGCTCGTATCAATTCTTCTTGCTTACATATTCCCGAATCAGTGCCATACTGCTGCTCTATAGTTTTATTGTCTTGGCCTTGGCATGCATGCCAGCCAGCTTCAGTCATCAGTATGATGCACATCGCACGAATATAATTATATATAGGATGATTATATGCTATGGCCGTGGTACTTGGCCCTTTCCTATTCCAGTCATAGTTTCCCATTTTGGAAATCTAAAACCATCTTTAGTTTCTCCATGAAGAAAATTGCATATACTGGAGTCTGGAACTTATACTCCATAAATTACTTCCTACAGCTTTCCCGCCTAATATAATGATATGATGTCCCAGTGACTCAAATAGTCACGAATGGGGCAAAATTATGGGCAAGACTTGAATTGGGGTCCAAAGCTGCAAATCAACCTTTCTTGCAGTTTGGTCTAACATCTGCTATAAACTTAAATTGCATTATTGTAAATGGGTTGTGTTTTGGGGACCATTAGCACCATTAAGTTGGAAAGTATGGAGATAGCTAGCGGGTAAGATGAGCAAGTTTCTGCGACAAATTTGCAGCCCATATGCAGTAGATAAGCCGACTGGTCCCTTGATCAGTAGGCCCTATAATGCGGTTTGACAGAAGGGCCAATGTTATCATTGGCACCTTTTGACAAAAAGGCATGCATCCAGTCTTGTGTCTCTGCATGATGAGGTTAATTTCATGCCTCTCAAAGGACAGTGGCATTCCTAGAAAACATAAAAATTTTGAGATTGAGAGGGACCCACCCACAATCAAGATGAAAAACGACCAAATATGATTTGAAAAACCATATTGGCATGAGGAAATATGGTTAATTATTGTTTCATTCCATAGAAGTTATTTAGTCCATAAGCAGTAGAAATCATGTAGCATGGTTTGGGTCTTGGCTCAGTTTGGCCTGTTGTCTCTAACTCAAGAGCGTGCGCGCAAAGTCCACTCTAGTCCCCCAAGGAAAGCCTTCCAGATATCTGTCGATCCAAGTTCACACTAAAAGTTGGATTCTGATTAAGAACGATCGATTCTTTTGAATAGTAATTGTGGTTGTGAGTAGTTGATGCAATGAATGCTACTGGCAATGGAATGGAGAAAGGCCTTGCGCGCGAATAATTGACATACATGTGGAGCTTTAAGTTGCATAACAATTGATATACATGGTTCGACGATCTTGGGGATGGGAAAAATATCAATCATATGAATTTGACCCTGTAGATCCCAACCATGGGAAATCAAGACACCTTGAATGATATGAAAGTGAAGCAAACTGGAAGCTGGAATTTAAGCTAAATCGTTGTTGGAATTACATAGCTCGCTGAATCCTTTTACATCATGAATACCTGTTTTATAGAATGTTCAAAATCTCACACGAATACAACTCCATAACCACACAGGTAGAATTCCTTTGTCAATCAATTCCTGAACCCAATTATGATTTATTCACTTAAAGTTCAAATTAGATGTTAAAAAAAGAGAAGAAAAAAAAAAAAAAACAGACTTGGCAACAATCTCTCAGCTTGCGCTCTTGTTTGTTTGTGACTTTTGAGTAGTATGCTGTATGTCCATGGTATCCGTTATTACATTATCATGGGAAAATGGGCATACGGGCAAACCCGTCTTTCCACCAAGAAATCTATGATTTGATCACTCCAAGTGTTGCTGCTTGAAGGGATATAGAGTGTTTGGTATTCCCTATATGAAGACTATGTTCACCCATTGGAATTCTTCGAATTCCAGATCTATCCACCACACTAAGGAACTTGCACACATGGATGTTAATTCGGACTCGCCGCTGAGCCTTTGCCGGGACATGAACTTTTTCAAAAGCTACCAGTTGTTTGTGTGGAGCCCACTGCCCAGCAGGCGGTTTGGAAAATACAAGCAATGTGTGAGAACCATCCTTGGACCCTACATTTTTCACGTCTAGATCAACCCCGAGAGAGACCCTACCACACTTGGCATGTGTCACCCTGATTGCCTTGCCTGAGATGGTAGTGTTGCCACGAGCATGGCGGCCGGCAAGAGGGATAGCCACCACTGTGGGAGCACTAGCTACGGTGTGCACAAAGTTTGTGTAGCTCAAACCGTGCCCAAATGGGTACACCACTGGACCTTTGTAAAATCTGTAGGTTCTTCCGGGATAGCCTCTTGATCGGCTTGACCTCATATCCATGGATGTCATGGGCAAATTTGAAAGGTAGTCTTGTGGGTACCATGTCATAGGCAACTTGCCCTCTGAAAGGCACAGAAAAAGGTTATTCAAATCTGGGAAAACTTTGTATTAATTCTTATAAAAATTACTGTCAAGGAAAAAGGAAAACAAACCTGGATTGGATGTTCCGTACAAGACATCAGCAATGGCAGCTCCACCAGCTTGGCCAGGGTAACCGGCCCATAAGATGCCGCCAATGCGAGGATCATTCTGAGCAAAAGCCACATCAATAGGCCCACCTGACATCAAGACCAATATAGTTGGACCCCTTGAAGCTGCGGCTACCTTGGACACAAGATCTTGTTGGCGCCCTGGTAAAAGGAGCCCAGTCCTGTCCCTGAATTCTGCCTCGATACTTTGGTCAAGCCCTACAACTAAAACTGTTGCATCGGCATTACGGGCAGCATCGACAGCCGCACTGAAGAGCTTGTCATCGGTGCAGGCGACGTTAGTGCAACCCTGTTGGTGAATCGTTCTTGCGTATCTCCCAATTCCTTGCATGGGAGTGATGTATCCACATGCAACACCTAGCGTTCCAAGCATAAAAATAAGCTCATTTCATCATGCAAATGGGTTTTTTTTTTAATAGATCTTAGAGGAGGAATAAAGGTTTACCAGCATAGTTGCCAATCATGGTATCTGTGACATTCGAATTAGGCCCGATGACAGCAATAGTACGGTGGCGGCGAGGAGACAGAGGCAGCGAAGGTCCACGGTTCTTGAGAAGAACAATGCCTTGCCTAGCGGCTTCAAGCGCGAGCTCTTGGTGAGCCGGAGTGCACACATCTTTGGGGCCAAGGTTCCCAAATGGCTGCTTGGAGGGTTCCCCATCAAACATGCCCAGCCTCATTTGGACATTGAGTGTGTTTGCCAAAGCGCCATTGACATCAATCTCCTTCAATAGGCCTCTTTTCAGTGCCTCCTCTGTGTGCAAAGCCAGGAAAGGCCCGCAGTCCAAATCCAAACCTGAACATAACCAAATATACGTGTATTAATTTTTAAGAATCTTTCCATTTCATGCTATTCATTTATTAGAGTAAAATATAAGATTTTTTTTTTTAATCATTTGGCATTATGTCTAAAAGAATATCCAATATCTTAACTGAAATCAATACGGTACATTTTATTTGAAATTGAAAAGTTGCTAGATGGAATTGGGAAATTTCATTGCCATAGACGTTGTTGAATACTTTTATGACTCCGAAAAAGAAAACTAGGAAGCAATTGTAAAACAAGCAACCAATGAAGGTTCCATTCATCCAAGTTGCCATGGGACCAAATATGCATGTGGATCATGAGGATCCTATATGGTTGTCCTTATATACATGGGTCCCTACGTGATAAATGGCCTTCATATGTTGTCTGCATTCTAAATAGTACTTTCCACAAATTAATTTTAAACATTTACGGTTTAATTCCATGCAATCGTATGTTTGGTAAAAACAAGACCTTGAAGCTTAGGATTTAGGAACAGGGGTGTTAATCGGTCGAACTGGTCCTAGGAATGATGAATTGAAATTTTTGGTCCATTATTTTTTCCGGATTGGACTGGATCGGACTGAACATCCATAATATCGATCCAGCCCAATTATTATTTTTTTTAAAGATAAATTAATAAAAAAATTATTTAAATTACTAAATTAAAATTAAGTGAATTATTAATGTGGATTAGTTAATTACATTAATATTAATTTGTAATTACAATTTACATATTTAAAATTTTATATTGTAAATGGTGATAAGTTAGATAAAAATTACATAATTAATTATACAATTATTATATAAATAATATATATAAAATATATTTTTTTTATTTTACTATTCGATCGGTCCAGTCTAGTCTGGGGTGGAAAAATCCCACCCAGGGACTAGACCAAAAACTTTCGATCTACTTTTTCATGGACCGAGACCAACCGGTCTAAGTTTCGGTTCGGTTTCTCTGTTTCGGACCGACCAACTTTCAGCCCTACGACTTGATTATTAATTTGGAAGCATCCTGTTATAAATTTGTAATGGAGTAACATATATATAGGACGAAGATGATGGTGCTTAATCCAACCTGCTTTAATCGCATCAGCAGCCGCTTCTTCTGGTGTTGAAGTGTAGTGTTGTGTACCATAATAAACCCCAACCGAATCACAATCCGAGACAATGTACCTACGGGGTCCACCCAATTAAACAGGATAGATATATAGCATCAAACCATTAAAAGAGTACTTGACCATGAGCAGTTGTTGAAGTCATCCAATCGTGTGGTGATTAACGATGCATGAGAAAGTAACTAAGCATACCCATCAAGACGCCAAACGCCGCGAACTGTTTTGCGTAGGAGATTGGGGTCAGCGCAGGTGGGGACACCATTGACCTGATTGTAGGAGCACATGACACTGGCCACGTTACCTTCTTTCACGCACATTTTGAATGGCACATCGAATGTATCCTCAATGTCCTGTTTGCTAACCTGCGTACAATCGTGACCCCACGCCATCAGATGTCACTCATGCAAGTGAGCTGTTAATATATAAATTATGGGTTTCATTACTTTCGTGGCAAAATGTCAGCAACTGTTTGAAGTATAAGGCATGTTTCAATGGAAGTACTTGGAAGGATTTGGCTTGTTTCATGCATCTCAAGGATAAGATCGAAGATGCTAATGACACAGAGGATGTCCACTTCACGTAACATTTTACAAAGTAAAATTCAAGTGATTCTCATGATGCCTTAATTTCAACGTGGGGCCAACACAGACTGACCTAAGTTTCCTAACTGAACACGTCTCTAAATTCATAAAGATGATCATGTCAGAAATCTACCAAATCATCTTTTCCACACGCATTTAAATATCCTACAGCACCGTAATTTCATTATACCATTGGCATTAGATTCATAAATGTGTTTAATCTTTAAAATTTAATAAATTTTTCTTTAAAAAAAATCAAATTAAATTATTAAAAATATTATTATTAAAAAAATATATTACATTATTATTTTGATTAATTCAACCGTTAATATAACGTAAGATTATAGATAAAAAAAAGTTTTATATTTATAAAAAATATATATTTTTCATTAAATTTTAAAGATAGAATTCGATGAGTATTGCTCTTACTTATCTGAAAGCTGACTTAATTTACCTTAGCATTAAAGTGAAAGCGATCGACCCCATTCCAATTATCGAGGTCATAAGCCGTGAAGTGCTTGCAACAAGCCGCAACCTTCAACCGGTGGCCGGCGTTCCCCTGCAGGCCGCGGACGTATCTGGCCGCGTACGTTCCGGCCACCACGGGGTCCTCGCCGGGAGTCTCCTGCCCACGTCCCCACCTCGGGTCTCTGAAAATGTTCACGTTTGGGCTCCAGTACGTGAGTCCGGCCGCACCCCCATTGTACATTGCTCGGGCTTCGTCTGACACAACCTGCACCACCACCGACACACGTTACATTCAGTTTTACCCAGATCAACTAGCCCGCGAAGCCCACACTTCTGCAATAATGGCGGGGGCAAGTTGAATAGAGAATTCAAGCAATTATGGTTCTGGTTGAAACCCTGCAGCTGCCAGCTACTTCTTGACTAAAACGCAAAAATGATAAAAAGTGAACCATACGTACACAGCTTTTGGGTCCTAGTGTACTATTACTTTACTATTACATCTCCCTTCTTTCAAATCTTAATTAATGGCCAATTAGCTAAAGCAAAAGCTTGGATTATTAAGATGAAAACATGAATCATAATCAGTGATGGTTTATATTTTAAAATGAGAAGAGGGGGTTTTAAATGAAAAATAAAAATTAAAAGAAATATTATTAGAATATTATTTTTTAATATTATTATTATTTTGAGATTTGAAGAAATTGAATTAAGATTTGAAAAAGTTAAATTATTTATTATATTTTGTGTGAGAATTTAAAAAAATTATAATGATAAAATGAGATAAGATGAGATGTTTTTCAAATCTAAATGAGAATATATATCACCATATCACTATGTTATAAATATGAAGCAAATAAGTTACGTTACGTACATGATCATCTCAAGTATCATCAATTAGTACCAATAATTTTTTGTGTAGCCCCATTATTATCCTTTTAGAAAGAAAGTTCTTTATTTTTTTCGATAGATGAGTGTATTTTATATAGAAAGACATTCCGGTGAGTTATTCTTTGATATGTCTGTGACTCTTTCTGCCTTTTGGAATTTATCAACATCGATTTGCACAAGATATGTATGACCCCACGTCTATCTCCCCATGATTCCAATACCCACTGGGCATAATGTAAGTGATCGATATCCTCCGGTAACCGAATGAAATAATGTACAATATCTATAAGGAAAAATGCACTTGAAATTCATTTGGCATTAGAAATGCATGCATCATAAATTCTAACTTACAAGGGAAACATTAAACCCTTGTATAAAAAAATGCTATCTATATTTAAAATTTTACTTAGATAATTGTACATGCTCGTGTGTCAATTACAAAAAATAAGAAAAAATTTAGAATTCAAAAGTTTCAAATTAAAATAGAAAACACTTATAAAATATTATTGCCAATACAATATTATCATAATACGTACAATTTGAACGAACTGCCCATTATCAAATCAAAACCACCCACTTCCCATAAACTATCCATTATCCAATAAAAAACTGCATGCCCACAACCCAGACTAGTTGACTCCCACTGCACACTCACGTGGTGTATAGTCTTTGATCAGAACATGCAAACATTTTGATGTTTCTTCTCTCTTTCTTTCTTAATTAGAAAAATGTAACCCGATATTCTTAGTTGTCGACCAATTTTCTATTCCAAGCAACAGTACCCTGTGCACACAAAAGTACAAGAAGAGTTCAACCGAAAGCTGCTCTTTGGTTCTTAATAATTGAGGACTCATATATAGGCAGGCATTACCCTTGCTAACATGCAAAATGATATTCAGATATAATTGATGATAAATAATCTTCTTTCTTCAACCAAAAACACAAAATGAAAGAGAGAAGTCTCACCCGTCCGATTGCCTCCCACAGAGATGCATTGAAAGAAGCAGCAGTGGTTATAACCTGAGGGAAGCTAGTGGCCCCAGGGAAGTCCCCACCAAACTTTGTCCCGGGACCCACATTTGAGACCCCATGAAGAGCCTCGGACCACCACTCATACCCTTTTATTCCCAGCCGTGGCACGGCTGCGGCATTATTTACCAGCAGGCGAATCTTCTCCTGCAGTGTCAATCTTCCAATGAGGTCTTTTACTCTGTCTGCTACTGCCAAAGAATCCCTGCAAAACGGCAACCCTGTCGTCCTTGCATCTTTTGGGTCACAAGCGAAGGGCTCACGCGCCTCGCAGCTGTGCCGAGAAACAGTACCCACCAGGAGGAGGAGGAAGATAACAAATGGCGATAAGGATATGGTGGCGGAAGCCATTTTTTGGGAAGAGAAGTGCAGAACTTTGTGTCAAGGTGTAGGTTAAAGGTAGTGAATGCTTGATATATATATTTATAGGTGAGGCATTTGTGCTGGAACGGCAGTGATGATGTAGGAAGATAACAGCTTTCATGATTGAATCTCCATTATTAATATATACATAAATGTATATATATTTCTTTATCTCTGTAAAGAAAAAGCGCATTGGATGGTGGAATGTAAAAGTTTGGCGTCAACTACATTTGATAAGTTAAAATTTACCTGCCATTTTTAAGTTGCAAGCATAGTAATAAAATAATCTCTTTAATTTAAAATTAAAAAAAAAAAAGAAGAAAAAAACTACTATGTCCACTAATTTTTACAGCCTTATTTGACCATTTGGAAAAAAATTTATTTTATTTTTACTTAATAATTAAAGAAGTAATTTGAAGTGTATTAATATATTTTTTTATTTTTTATAAATATTTAAATATATTAAAAAAATATTAATTAGAAAAAAAAATTACAAAATAACTGGGGCTAACATTGAGGGGCTGCTCTTAAGAGAGAGAGAGAGAGAGAGAGAGAGGGGGGGGGAATCAGAGGATAGTATACTCACGGGGTGGTGATTATCAGGTTTACAGGTGGCACATGTTGATAGGTTAAAGCTTGGGCATTGGGAATGCAATTCCCAAGGGATTGCAGTTCCAATAATTGATCAGGTGGAGTTTAGATGATCGATCATCTGATGGACTTCATGCATGACTTCTCAAATTTCTATATATATTTTTATATTAAAAAACTCTTCAATTTTAATTATTTATATATTTGCAATTAAAAAAAAAATCTTGAGAGATTTGATTGCATAAAAAATATCATGGTAAAACTAATAAAAACCAACAAATTGCCCCCATTTTTATGGCGTCAAGAAAATGTCGACTTAAGTAGTAGTGCAAGTTTAATTGTAATAGCTTTGCTTGGAAGATCAGTACGCGAGAGCAGAGGGGTCGGAAACCCGATCTTTAAAATCAATCCAAGCCATGACATGATTGCCTTACCGAAAGGATAGAAAAGCATTACTTCTCAAAATCAACAAACCGCAGCAGCTTTGATCCAAGTTAAAAGCAACGAAACTACGTACCCATTTTGGTTCGTGGGCACGATCGATATTGTCTTTATGGGCGACAATATCTCAAGCAATTTACTTGTTAAATTCCTAAAATAAAGGGTCTAGCTCCAATAGTGGAAACCATGCGTAGAATTTACTCCTACAAAACTAAACTATATAAGCATATATATATATACTGCATAAAGTAATCATAAAAATTCACCCTCTATATGGGTACCGGGAGTATTAATTTTTTTTTAATTATTGGGTACATACTCTAATGTTGGGTAATGGAGCAGAAAGAGCCACTTGTTTTGTTAGATGTATTGGGAATGTGCCCATAATTCGCATGCAGTAGAAAGTTTGTCTGTTTAATTAATGCACTTTCCATTTCCAGATTTTTGGATCGACATTATTTCCAATAGGGTTTTGCTATGTATTATTGATGATAAATATCAATAACTTTTGTTAGTAGTTGATGTGAGAATACATGCAAAATATTAGGTTCAGCTGCAACTTTATTTACAACTGTCTCTAGACCTTGACTGTCCATGTCAGACTCCGCAAGTACTAGCTCTATGTCATCAGGTGTGAATGGTCCAATGGATAGGCCTGTAGACTGTACTGGTAGATGTGAGTATACATATATACATACGTACATACATATACATATATATACACATTTTTCATAATATAAAGGCATATATACGATCAAAATGGAAATATAAGTTGAGAGAGAGAGAGAGAGAGAGAGAGAGAGAGAGAGAGAGAGAGAGAGAGAGAGGGGGGGGGGGTTATGGATTTGCGTGTGATCGTACCCCTATTGCCCATAAAAAGGACACCCTTCTTATAAAAGGCACCGTTATCTTAGTTGGAGTGATCTCTTTTTTGTTGGTGCTAAATTACAAGTTGCGAAGATCAGCTAGGGGTGTGCTTAGCATTAGTGTACATTACGTACTCCTTTTCATAAAGCTGCTTTTGAAAATATGCCCTTAAATAACGGCGATCCTTTGGCAATACTCTTTTCTCCAAAGAGTCGAAAGGAAAGAAAGCGGGCAAGCAAGCATTTGGAGAAAAGAGTATCTCATATCTATCCAACTAATTGCTTGCCCGCTTTCTTTCCTGTCGACTCTTTGAAATATCTGATACCTCTCCAACTTGAAATACACGATAGATATATACCATACGATCAGTTATTGGTTACATGGTTTTGGATCGAAGGTTTTCGGATATGTTTAAGGAAACTTTTAGATATTGTTAGTTTTTATGAGATTTTGTAAAGATGATGGTGATATCGATATATAGGAATTACGTAGAAAATCATCCAATGCCCAAATCTTCTCTTTAATCAATTCTCCTTGGCACAGTATTTTATATATGCTGGCAAATCGGTCCATTCAAAACTAGCTATCCTCCTGTATTAAACGAAAAAACAAATGGAATATAAAGTTGAAATGGGTTTAGTCCAAGATAGTAAAGGGTGGCATGACACCACTCACCATGAATGAAAAACTTCTAACAATACTATTACTTGACATGTCCCTACATATATAGCTAGCATTAGAAAACTAACCACTTCCACAAATAAGACCATATTGCAGCTGGTCTCATCTCATCTCATCTCACTTCATCTCAATATCCAAACATTATTTAAATACAAAAACTTTTGTATTTCTCTTTCATACTCTAATATTTTACAAAACTTTTATAATACTTTTATTCAATATTTTCTCTTTCATTTCCAAAAACTCAATAAAAATCTTAACTCAAATTATTTCACTACTATTCAAAAATTACCTCTCTATTATCACCGATTTTTCATATCATCTTATCTAACTATTCAAATGAGTCATAATTAAGTAATACTTTAGCTTTAACAAAATAAAAATTGAACTTAGCCGATGTTGAAGCTAAAATTAGGTGGCATTTGCCAAGTATAGACACTAGAGATTAAGAAGCATTAGGACCAAAGTTTTGAATTTCGTACCATATCGGCAAATATATCATTTCTGTGGTGTAGTCAATACAGAGAAAGGTATAGTTTCATACCGGTTAAAATTTTGACCGTTTCGATCCTTACCGGCCGATATTTTGGCCCGTACCAACCGATGTTTTAACCTCTACTTTTTTCATCTTTCTTTTCATTTTTTCAAATTGCAAGTTAATTTTTTGACTTTTCAATTCACATCAGACTATTTATAATTTATAAATATTTATATATAATTTATTCATATATAGAATATTATTTTAAAATATAATTTATATATATTTATATATATAATTTATTCATATATAGATTATTCTAAAACGGTATCTAAAATAATATTGATAACAAAATATATCATTTCAATATCTCAATCGAAAGATACGAGATTCAAAACAGAACACGAGCATAAAACAAAGTAATATTCTCTCCACAACCCCTTTTTTCTTTTCTTTTCCTTTCTTTTGTTTTCTTCTCTCTTTCTCACAGATGAAAGCGAACCCATCCCTCCCGCCCGCCAACTCATTTATTCGCTCTTTCTGGCCAAAATTTTCAACTTTGATGTGTTTATTTTCAGTTTAATAGTTTTGTTAATTATCTGATCAATTATTCGTCTGCGTGTGAACTGCAGCCGCCACCATGAGTGTGCATATATAGACTTCACATGTCACCCAATTTCAACCATTTTTCTCCTCCTTGTAAATAATCTCCTCTGTTTGCATGCCGAGCTAGAGTCGCCCATATGCTCCGAGAGAGGGCTGGCTAGCTAGATATCTCCTTCAATCACCTCAATTTTATAAAAAAATCAACTACTCTCATCTTTATTAATAGGACGGCCTTCACTCCTTGTGATTGTAGTAAGATGCCATTTAGTTAGTCTCCTAGCTTAAGATTATCTCTGCCAAACTAACTGCTATTTTCTTCCCTATATTTATTTTCTGTTTTTGAATTTTTGCATGGCCATCATTGTATTTGTACTTTTGCTAAGGACAACAGTAGTCTAATCAAAGCTATATATGCATTATTATCCCTCCCAATAAGAAGTAATTAGAATTTAACAAATCTTCCCCCCTTATTTTTCTGTGTCTTTTTTCCCCCCCCCACCTTATTTCATCTTATGATTCTTATCAATCTACCATGCACCCAATTTCTAATTCCTTTAATTTAGTCAGAGTACTTATCCACCCCCTGCACCAAACTTTTCTACTTATTTCTTCTTGTGCCTTTTGCTTTCCTTTTGATCTTCGATGCCCCCCCAGCCCTTCTCAAGGTTAGAATCCCATTTTTTGTCCCATATCAGTGCTACTCGACAACCCAACCTATATAATGGTAGCTGTTGATCATATTCATGCTGGTCTTTCTTCAATTCTACTCTTTTTTATTTTCTGTTCATGATATTAAGCCATGCACTGCACCTCACGTAAGCAAGGCTGTCCCATTTAAGATAATGACATTTCACTAGTCTGGAAAAGGAGGTCGTTAGCACTAGAAATCCATCACATTAATGTTGAGGGGTAGTTGAGATGATAATGAGGTTTATGACCCTTACTAAACACAGTAATCATTAAAATTAAGCGCGCTGGAGATGTTGCACCGGAAAACCACCTACTGGCATGTCATGATCTTCGAAGACTGTGGCCCGCCTTCTAATTCTTATCGCAACAAAATTACTTGATTGGATAAGGAGTCCATCAGAAAAAGAGAAACAAAACAAAAAAGAAACAGGCCAGCCAAATGGGATCCTTCACGTCATTAATGTTCAACTCTGGCATTATTTCATATTATATATGCTTTCCCCACAGAGAGAGAGAGAGAAGAGAGAGAGACTAGAGAGAGAGAGAGAGGTCAGAAACAACCAAGCATGTGTGAAATGACAGATTCCAAGCTTTATTTAGAAGATGAGTAGACGATAGAATGGAATTAGTGAATGGGGTTGGCATGAGTGGATGGTTGATCAGTGAGTGGGATAAGCAGAATTTTAAGATTTGGTTGTGTTTGAGTAGTGAAGTATTCTTTAAGTATTTTATGAATAGAAGTAAAAAAGTAATGATTGAATATTAAATAGTAATAAATAATATTGAAAAGTAGATAAAAAAATAAAAAATAATAATAATAAATAGTGAAGTATTTTAAGAATTTATGAGATATTCTCGTGCAAGCCTAAAATGCTCCTCATGTGTTCGTGCATGCCATGGAAACCTAAGCTAGAAATTAAGTATAATTCTATTTGCAGTCCTCATTTGGAAATTGTATGTACAAGCCCTTCATTAAATAAAAAAAGTACGATTTTAATAAGGACATTATTGTAATTTTGAAAAAAATTAAAGATAAAATTAATTAGGCTTCTAATGCAGTCCCCATTTGAGGACTGTATGTAGCATTGCTCAGAAATTAAATAAATGCTGCCGTGGAAGTGATCCCGAGTCCTAAGAACATATTTGTATTTTTCTATTGATTTGGGTGTAAGAGCATTCACATTGAGTTCCCTAAAATTTCTCTTAAATTTTAGCTAAAAAGGACATTTCCTATAATTTTATCCTAAATTTTACTCATCTTCAAAAAATCTTCTACATCTCATTCCATATCTTTTCTCTATTCTATTAAAATAATATTCTTCTATTATTTCTTTATTACTTTTTTCTCTCACTTTCATTTACAAACTTAACTACTCAATATTTTTTTTTATATTTTGAACTATTACTCTAGTGAATATTTTAAACAAAAATATAAATTATTTTTTTATGGGTATGATAATATTTTTAAAATTAATTTTTTAATATTTTAGTAATTATTTAAATTATTATTTAAAACTATAATAAATATAAGTATAAAAAAATGTAAATGATTGAAAAAAGAATTTATTTTATTTATTAGAATAAAATATTAATAAAATATAATTTAAGGGATAAATAGGCAATCACTGTTCATCCCCTAAAACAAAATCCTAAAATAAGGAATGAGATGGGAGGAAATTTTTGAACTTTTTCCTAAATTTTCTGTAATTTAGAGATAATAGTGATATAAAAGATAGGATGAGGATACCTTAAGATAATAAGATGCTCAAATTTGGATATATATCCAATAAGGAATGGATAATTTTTGTTGTATTTTGCAAGGTGGGTCCCTTTAAGTTTGAAAATTAGTTTTTATTTTTATTTTTATGATTAATACTTCAAAACCATTTTATGTTACCTGTCAATAATTATTCTCAAGTTTTTATTTTTTATTTTATCGGTATTACTTCAATATTTCTAGACCAATATATTTTGGGAAGTAAAATCTCAATATTAGCTGAACAGGAACTGCTGGAGTTGACCGTCGCCGCCACCGGAATCCAAAATTGGTGAAGAACCAATTGGCTAGCAATCCAAATTTATAAAAATCAACGTCGTTGGGTTTGGCACAATTCAAATTGATGAACTGACCCATATATTATATATTCTTTTTAATTTTATTCTTATATAAAATGGTGTCGTTTTATATTTATATTAAAAAAATAATTAATAATAATAAAATCACGTTATTTGGTTTAATACACTAAATATGGTTTTAGGTCAAGATTGAAGCCGTAACCCAAGCCTCCCCTTCCTTCTTCATTTGTCCTCCTCTCCACGCCGTTTCTCTATCTCATCTCTCAAACCTCTCTCTCTCTCTCTCTCTCTCTCTCTCTCTCTAGCCTTCGCCTGACTGTTTACCGGTAAAACCCACCTTGTCCCAACACCCTCTCTTTCTTTGGATATGATTTTGAATTTTAGAGTCTGCTAACTGTCCATCAATATTTATTTGTTTACTGAAGCGGCCACTTTCAAAATCAACCTAGAACCAGCTCCATTCGGTTCGACTGATTTCTCCGATGCACTTGGTCGATCGGTTCAGCCGGTTTTATACAAACAAAGATTTGGTCAATTTTCAATCCTAAAATTTTTTGCTTAATTTCTTTTCTTTTTTTTGGAAGTATACCCCAGTTCTCATTCATATAATTTACAGTCACCCATTACAATATTTCTCCAGTTGTAATGTATTAAAAAACACTATAGGGCCTTCTTCAATCCAAACCCCATCTATAGAAAAATTGAAAGCTAATCTAGCAAGCTTATGAGCAACGTTATTGGCCTTCCTGTGTACAAACCTCACCTTCCATTAATCCACTGTTTTTAGTATTAGACCTCTCACCTCATCCACCACATTCCCATAATCTGCAAAGAGAGATTCACTACTATTGGCAGCTTTGACTATAACTTGTGAGTCCCCTTCTAGTACAATCTTTGAGATACCAAGCTCACCACAAAGCAACACAATTTTTTTTTACTTAGAATCAAAGAAATATGGACGCACAAACGTGAAAATGAAGATAATTCTAGATTTTGTACTCCAAGGGAATTAAAAAGAGGACAATATGAAAGGTGTTAAATATTAATTATTAAATGTTGTTCTTGTTCATTAATCCTTAAATCACAAACAATGAGAAACTAATTAATCTATATTCTAGAAAAGTTCTACTCATCATGATCCCTACACCATTCTATTTTTGGAACACCCGTGATGGTGATTGCTGATACCCATCTAGTCGGCTCGATGACTGGTTTTCAATAGCGTACGTTTGTCGATATGGTCTCTGATACTCCACAACTGATCCCAGAGGTGGTGATCCCGTTTCGTGCTTCAACGTTAGTGGATGTGGCGGTTTGTGTAGTTTTTTCTACGGAAGAAATAGATCAATCTACAATGCCTTTCAAGTTTTCCTTAGTACTGAAGTTTCTTCACCAAAGGCCCTCTCTTGACAATATACGATCTTTTATACGTTGCCACTGGGGCTTGAAATCACAACCTATTGTGTTCGCTATGAGTAAGCCCAGACATGTCTTCATTTGATTGAGTACAGAGGAAGATTTTCTGAAAGCCTTTACCAGGAGTGCATGCGATATAGATGGCGCGTTTTATCATGTCTTTCCGGATTTCCATGAAGATGCTGAACCTGCTAGGGTTCCTGTGTGGTTAAATCTGTCGGGACTTCCCCCTAACTTTTACCATGAGTCCTTTCTCTCCAACATCACTGCACCTATGGGCAGATTTCTTAAACGCAATAACCCTACACGTTGTGCTACTCGTACAGATAGGGCTAGGGTTTGTGTGGAGATGGACATATCGAAAGAACTGCTGATGGGAGTATGGATTGGTATGCTGAGGAATCCGCAGTGTTTTTATCAAGAGATTGTGTACGTAACTCTTCCTGCATACTGTATGAAATGCAAGATCCAAGGTCACAGTATGCGGACATGCAAAAAGGATAGTCAACGAAGGGATCATGATTCAAAAAATCTGAAAGATGGTGGGAGAGGTAAGAAGGTCTGGGTTCGAAAACCTCGTGACTTGGTAGTTGAGGAGATCTATGAGGATGCTAAGAACAATACGGCACAATTGAAGGATGGTAGAAATTTTGTCCTATAAACCCTAGATGGGGAAGTTACTACACCAGTTACATTATATGCTGCTACTCAATCTGAAACCCACGTATTTCCAGATAACACTCACTTAAATGAATCGAGTGACTGTGGCTTGCATGGAAAATAATGGTGAATCTTCTTTGGGGGATATGAGTAATATGACTGCAAGTGGTGCAACGGTGGCTTGCATGGAAAATAATAGTGACTCTTCTTTAGGGGATCTGAGTAATATGACTGCAAGTGGTGCAAAAGGGAAGATGGTTTTGGAGGTTGGAATTTCTACAGAACCAGTTGTGCAGGAGGATGGTTTTTTGAATCTGAACGTGGAAGTGTCGTTGCATCAGGAGTCTATAGGAGTTGGCTCGAGTGAGGAGTTGGTTCGGATGTCTCCTAGCAATGGCCATGTTGCAACTTTAGAAGTGGTTCAGGTTTGTTTGGATATTGATTCTGAGGATGGGCTACAATTGTTGGCTTGTGCAAAGGATCACATGTCGGATTCTTGTTTGTTTTCTAGTTCGGTCAAGAAGAAAAAAGAACTTAAAGTACGGGGTTTCAATAGGGTTGTGAGCAAACCCTCTCACCTTAATCTATGATGAATTCTTTCATTTATTGGAATGTTAGTGGCCTGGGCACGTACAAGAGAAGATTACGAAAATTGACTACAAGGTATTGTCCTAAAGTTTTTGTATTGGCTAAACCAATGCTTAGTGTTTCCAGATTACAGTGGTGGAGAAATCTACTTCACTTTGATGATTGTGGTTCTAATGTTGAGGTTGGTGGTAAACTTTAGTTTATGTGAAAGAATGAGGTGCATTTGCTTGTTGACAGTATGAGTGAGCCGCATGTTACGGTGTGTATTATTGAAAATTGCAACCTATTTTTTTGACATTTGTCTATGTTAAGTGCAGCTATCAATATTGACGCCGATTATGGAGTCAGTTAGAAGCTTTCATTTGTTCAGACCCATGGATTATTATGGGTGATTTCAACATAATTTGGCATGATGATGAGAGACGTGGTGGTAAGCCTCGATTGGTTGCTGCTATGGATGATTTTAATGCATGTATTGACCACTGTGGTCTCACTGAGATGAGATTTACTGGGAATTTATTTTCTTGGTGTAATGGGCATCAAAATCTTTCTCATAGTTGGGCTCAACTTGATTGTATTTTGTTAAATGTAGCTGGCATGGATGTGTTCTCTGATGTAAGCTTCCAATACCTGGCACATACTACATTAGACCATGCTCCAATGGTCATAAACTTGGAGAGGAGCGCAGAGCCTTATGGTTTCCCTTCCTTTAAATTTCAACAAATGTGATTTCGCATGAAGGCTTTATGGATCTTGTTTCTCGGGTTTGGATGGAGGAGGCCAATGGCTCGGGTCTTCTTAGATTGGCTAGCAAGCTTAAACATTTAAAAGTTGCTCTAAAGTTTTGGAATAAGCAGGTGTTTGGGAAGACACAAGCTCATATTGCTGAATTGGAAGCACGAATCCAGGGGTTAGAAATCAGTTTGCAAGAGTGTTTTTCGTCGGACTTGGAGTCGGATTTATTGGCTTCACAATTGGAGTTAGTGGTTTGGATGGATCAGGAAGAGACATGCCTGGCCCAATAGGTGAAGGAGACATAGTTGCAAAAAGGTGAGACGCATGCTAGGTTTTTCCGAGCTGCGAGTAGGAAGAATCTTTTTTTTTTATTAAGTGGATAAGGCTTGGGACTTTGCTTACTTCTCCCGAGCAGATCCAAGCGGGTGCAGTCGACTATTTTGATAAATTCTTGGAAGCTCATATGCGTACAACTCTCCCAGCCTTGGAAGGTTTGGTTGATCATGTTATTACTAATGAGAAAAATCATGGTTTGTGTCGAATTCTATTGCAGCAAGAGGTTTATGATGCACTTTGTTCTATTCATGTGGATAGTTGTCCAAGGCCGGATGGCTTCAACTCAGGGTTCTTTCGAAGTTGCTGGCACTTTGTTAGCAATGATGTGTGAGGCGCATGCTGGGTTTTTTCGAGCTGTAAGTAGGAAGAATCGTTTTTTAATTAAGTGGATGAGGCTTGGAGATGAGACCCTGCTTACTTCTCCCGAGCAGATCCATGCGAGTGCAGTTGACTATTTTGATAAATTCTTGGAAGCTCATCTGCGTACAACTGTCCCATCCTTGGAAGGTTTGGTTGATCATGATATTACTGATGAGGAAAATCATGGTTTGTGTCGAATTTTGTTGCAGCAAGAGGTCTATGATGTGCTTTGTTCTATTCCTGTGGATAGCTGTCTAGGGCCGAATGGCTTCAACTCGGGGTTCTTTTGAAGTTGCTTGCACTTTGTTAGCAATGATGTGACTAATGCTATGGCTAAGTTTTTAAGAGGGGGTGTTCTACCTCAGTTTTACACTGCTTCTTATTTGGTGCTTATTCCAAAAGTTGAGAATCCGGGGAGTTTTGACAAATTCCGGCCAATTTGTCTTTGCTCGATTATTTATAAGGTATGTTCAAAAATTCTTGTAAATTGTCTCTCACCCTTGCTTGCTTGTATTATTTCTCCCAACAGGGTGCCTTTATTTCAGGGTGAAGCATTTATGAGAATATTAACCTGACTCAAGAGTTGATTCATGAGCTTATTAAATCAACTTGTGGAGGGAATGTAGTGCTTAAAATTGATATGGCAAAAGCATATGATAGTATTGATTGGGGCTTCCTTCTTCATGTATTGGCTTCCTTTGGTTTTTCTACTTCAGTCTGTGATTTAATAAGTCAATGTATCTCTATCCCGTGGTTCTCTATTGTTCTCAATGGCATTCCAAAAGGTTTCTTCAAGAGTGGTCGTGGCCTATGACAAGGTGATCCTCTCTCTCCATACTTAATTATTATTGTGGAAGATCAACTCCTTTCACAGCTGATAAAATCTTATGTTGCAATAGGAAAAATTCAACCTTTATTTCATCCAAGGAATTCCCCTGTGATATCTCACTTATTATATGCAGATGGTATTGTTATTTTTTCTAGCGGGGGAAAAGCTTCTATGGAGCAATTATGAAGATTTTGCAGGATTATGAAGCTTGGTCAGGTCCGATTGTGAACAAGGCTAAATCTTCGATGATTTTCTGCAATAAAATTATGTTGGCAAGGCGACATGTGCTCCTGCGTCTAATAGGTTTTATTGAAGGTAATTTACCTTTCACTTACCTGGGGGTTCCTATTATTTTTGGGCAATTGTTGACGCTCCACTTTGATGACTTAGTTAAGAAAATCCGAAACAGATTAGAGGGTTGGAAAGCAAAATTGCTTTCAAATGTTGCTCGTCTCCTATTGCTCAAACTTGTGTTGCAAAGTATTACAATCCACTGTTTATCTATATTGCCTACGCCAAATACGGTGTTGGATAAGATTACGAGACTCATGAGTACTTTCTTTTGGGGTGTTAGGGAAGGAAAGCCAAAGAGGAAATGGTGCTCATGGGATGTGATGTGTAAACCGGTTTTGCAAGGGGGTGTGGGCCTACGAAATCTCCATGAAGTTGAAAGTTCCCTACATAAGAAGCTTGCTCGGAATCTTCTCTAAGGTAAATCTCTATGGTCTCAATTTTTCTTAGCTAAATATGTGGGTTCGGAACATATTTCTTTAGTTGATCCCATAAGGGAACTTGATTTTGGCGCATGATTTTGATAAGTCTTCCTTTTGTGCAATCAAATTCTGTGTGACGGATGAAAAATGGCAACTTATCTTTTTGGAGGGATCATTGGGTTAGGGAGTGTCCTTTGTGTGAGCAATAGCAGATTACTGAATTTCCTTCTCTAACTCCGGCAGAGTGTAAGTCTGGGGATGGCTGGAATATTGATCTTTTACAAAGATTGGTTAGTTTGGAAAAAACAGATATGTTGATTGAAAAATTGGGCAATTTAAAAAATGGGGAAGATGTTCTTATTTGGGTTCCTAAGGCGGATGTCAAGTTTTCAACCAAAAGTGCCTGGGATTGCTTTCGTATTCGTTCACCTATGATCTCGTGGATGAATTGGGCTTGGCATTCGTTTATTCTCAAGAAAATATCGGTTTTGATGTGGAAAGCATTGCATGGTTGCCTTCATGTGGATGATAGACTACGAAGAGTGGGTATTACTTTTGCCTCAAAGTGTGATTGTTTTGCTTTGGGTAACTATGAAGATTAGGATCATGTGCTGGCTATAGGTGAGTTTGCTTCAAAAATTTGGAGTTGGGCTTGTCTTCAATTAGGAATGCCAAATTTGACTGGTAGAACTTGGAATGAGTGGATGGCGTGTTGGTTTCGTAGGGACAAACGCTCATCTTGCCAAGGCCAGATTCTTGGTCTTCTTCCTATAATTATCATATGGCGTTTGTGGTGGTGGCGTTGTATGGCTCGGATGGAAGGTTCCGTTGAATCTATTGATATGGTATGGTTTTTTATTAAATATTGGTCGTCGTGGATAGCTTTAAAATTTAAAGATTAAAAAAAAAAAAAATCTTATCAAAAGGGATGAAGAATTACTACAATCTTTGCATCTTCCTATCCCAAGCATTCGTATAAGGGGTGATAGGATTGTTAGGTGGGTGAAACCAAAGCCTGTTAGGAGGTGTAATATGTGATCATAATGAGGAGTTATGTGGAGGCTTTTTGGCATCTATTGATTCCGGTTCTAATAATCATGCGAAGGAGATGAGCTTACTTTATGGTTTGAGGCATGCTAGGTGCATGGGCTTTGATGCTATTGAAATTGAGATGGATTCAAAATTGATTATAGATTGGATTGGGATGCGAAGGTGTGTTTGTGGTATCTAGAAGACTACTGGAAAGAAATTATGAGTTATCTTGGTCAGATTTGTTTCACTTATAGACACATCTATCGGGAGTACAATGTGGTTGCTGATGTGCTAGCTAAGTCGGGTGCTAGAGGGAACAATGTTAGTTATTCTTCTGCGTTGCACCTTTCAAGGGAGGCTAGAGGATTTATTAGACTTGATAAGGGCGGCTTGCCTTATTTGAGAAGAAAATAGCTAAGGTCTTTTACACGTCCGAACTAGTTTCTGATTTATTTATTTATGGTTTATGGTTTTGGTTTATTTTGTTGCAATTGTATTTGTTCTTTAATTCTTATAATGAATTTTTTGCATGCTTGGGTTTTGGTCTTTTGTAACCTCTAAGTATCCGGTTGTAATCATGGTATTCCTCCGCCACAAATGAGGGCTTATTAATAAAATTAAGGTACCGTCATCTTCCTTAAAAAAATGAAAGAAAAACAAAAAGATCCCTACAAGACACACTACACATGATTTTTTATTTTTTATTTTTTATTTTCTTACCAAATGTGTGATGTATAGATAATAAGTAAAAGAGCTTAATTAGTTTAGAATGAATAAAACAAAAAATAAATAAAAATAAATATAGTGTATGAAATTAGGAGTAACAAAACTCTCTATATATCCTATCCATAACAATTGATTGTGATGATGGCAATCTCATAGCTGGATGTTCCTCCTACGGGATCTCCCTGACCTTTACTGTACGTACTAGCCTTTGAGCACAATCAAAACTAATTGGGATCGCATAAGTGCATATATAATGCATATATGACAATTATTACACTACTAAATAATTTTTGTCAATTAATTTAGCAAATTTGACTACCAACTCATTTAACATGCATTCCCACACACGACAACGTACGAACGTACTCATCAAACTCCGCATAAATTTGATCTTTAAAACACCCAATGAAGCAATTTCTTCTTAACCTTCTTCTCCTTTATTGTATTCAAACCGGGCTTCCACCCCTTGCCTGATAATTGCCTACTCATATATTCCGGCCTCCCATCTAAAATCCCCGGCAAGAACTCCGGCACAAAACTGATCTTCTCCGTCCTCTGATCTAGGCCGCTACTTTCCTTCTTGTGCGTCACATGAACCCCTTGTCCGTCCCCTAAACCTGTATGACAGATCCGACCAAACAAAGGGAGAAACCTTGGCGAAGATAAAACAGACCTTGAACGCCAAAGTACTGAATTTGCGGCCAAAAGAATACGTCGAATTTCTTCACTGGACAATGCAGCAGGCCGCCTCCCTCGCTTAACAGGAAGCATTATGTAAATCTTTTTGGTCTCTAAAATCTTGTCAGCAGGCAATGGACTTGGCCTCTTTTCATTCACAGCCGAGTGCAGCTCAACCACAACATGTTGCGAGTGCTCTAACATGAGCTCAGCCACTGTTAATGATTTATCAAATTCATGGACGGTGCCATCCGATAGAATAACTTTGCCAGTGGCATCGGATGGTCGATATGTGATGTAGTTTCCCATGGAAGAGAGAGAGAGAGAGAGAGAGAGGCTCAAAGGGATCGGTGTTCGTACGTTAATTATTAAGGTGTTGCAGAAGATCAGATCATTAAAGCATCATGTGTATATGTTGCATTTTTATTAAAAATTAAGTTGGGGGGGTTAGGATTTTGTAGGAGGTGTTGGTTTAACTGCTCCAGTTTGTGTTGGCCATATTAATGGTGGACTTGGTATTAAACTACGTACTTAGATGGGGTCGTTGGCTTTGAGGTGAGACTGGTCGAAGATATTGACAATTTGACCTGCTCCTCATTGGCACTCACTCTGCTTTATTTAGTAGCCTTAATATATATTATATAAATATATATATATTTATATATATGGCTTTGAATGATCTTGGGATCCTGTATATGTGGAGTACTCCTTTGTAGTTTCTAGCCGGTACATGATACAGAAAAAGAAGTCAAGGAACGGTTCAACTGTATAGCAGTCAATTATTCCTTGGTATTATTAATGTTTTTGTAAGGGTAACTGTACATTAAATTAATTAACTGAGCATCCTTAATTAATCATGTATTAAATAGTTGTTCAGCAAGTGGATTGTTTACATATATATATTGTGCTATAATTAGGATGATTTACAAAAGGATTCAGATTTCTTTTTTTTATTGGCACCGGGTGTTTGTTCTCGTAAGTGCACTTCAAATAATTCAATAAAAAGTAATTCTCTTAGTCGGATGATCCTTAAAATTTATTTGGACTTGAGAGGATTCGAACCTAAGAGTTAAAGATAACATACTACTAAAACTAAGACCTTTACCACTGGAGCTAAGGTTTGAGATTTCTTAATGTTATTAATTTACCAATGGAGTTTTTATAACCGAAGCTATTAGTTTCAAATTAAGTAAATTTTATCATCTTAATTTGCATATATATGCAGTATTAACTAATATTAAGTGAGACACCGTCAATGCAAAAAACATAAAATTCTTTTACAACTTGTCATTATTGTGATGAATATTGTTGATGTCATATTTCGTGGGCTTGGACAACTCCACGATAGCAGCACTCGGGCACTTCCTTACAAGGAGGAGAGTGGGGAAGCTTAGGGACTGTGGTACCTCCGACGCTCAAGTCAGTCCAAGGTTGGAGATAAAAAGAGAAAATGAGAGCTAGAATGAGATAGCAAAGAAGTGATCAAGAATGTGAGTAACCCCTCTCTCGACAGAGTGGGGTATTTATAGCTGGTCTCGGTAGGTCTCAAGGTGATGATGACCCATATGCAGTTTTGTACTAGGATTGCACGTCCCTGTCAACCTCTTGCTTTCCACCAGTCCTGTCAGACATGGCCAGTGTTGTTGCTGGAACCCAAGAGGGCGTTCGCTTTGCGTGTTGTCCCCCAGGATGCATGGAATGAGGCGTGGTCCTGCCATGTGCCCCTACTCCTATATCATTAAATGCGGCGTGGCCTCAATCAGACCCGTTCCTGCTCCATTAAATGCGGCGTGGCTCTAGACGAACTCCCTTGTCCTTCTACATCATTTGGACAGCAATGCCAGGATCTGGATGTTCCTGACTGTCGGCCAATGTCAGAAATCTCCGTCATGCCAAGATCGGTGGCACCTATGTTAGTGGTGTTAGGTTGCACTGTCTCCAGTCTTTTGGTCAGGACTCTTGCCCTGCGTTCTCCCCCGGGCCTTCTATGCCATTCCGACTCATCCCGATTCTCGTACGCGGGCCCGGGCCTCATCCTAGGCCTCTGGGGATTTCTCCCCTTACACACACACACACACACACATATATATATATTGCAAATAATGATGAAACATCAGTCATAAGTGATAGATCAGTAATGATAGACATAAAATCTTTTTTACAATTTTATTTTAAATGAAGTATAGTTATGTGAAGGCCATAATGATACATGTATATATGTAACTCTTTTACAAGTTAATTATAATTAAGAGTTGTAAGCTAGTCGTAAGTTAATCATTTTTCTTTATGTAAAATTTGAGATTCAAATAAAAAAATTATTATTGAAGTAGCACTATTACTGTTAAAGACGTGTCTCACTTCCAACCTGTCTCACAACCCTGCGCAAGGATCTGAGTGAATGTGGCCTGGTTCGCCTATGAAAACTCCAATGCTTAAGTTAGTTTTTAGAGCACAGAAAATAATTCGAAGGAAAAAAGCACTCTCGAAAAGAAAGAAAATTCCTTTTTTATTGAGAGTTACCTGGAACCTATGAAATTCCCTAATTGCGTTTGGTCGACGGCGGATCCTCTTGTTTTGATCTAAGTTTTTGGGTGCATTCCGTGTTTGAAGTGGTCACGTATCTGTATGAATCCCTGCTTTCTCGTAGGCGGTTGCATGCATATTATTGATTTGACTTAGTCCTCGATACGTCGACTTTGTACATCGATGCCAAAAGTCTTTTCCGTTGGGCCCTTTTTCTATTTGGGCCTACTTTCTCAAAATTGACTTTTTCATTATTATAAACCCTCCAGTTACCCCCCTAATTCTCGTCGCCTCATGGCGTGGGGAATTATATATCTGGCCCCTATATATATATTTTTTAAAATGTTTTTGAGATTTTGTATTAGGAGCTTCCACTGCTCAGCCTACTTGACATGCTGGGCGGGTAATCTAGTCACCTGTTGGCCTAGGCCCGTTTCATGTGTATTCGGCGCCCCAGCCAACCTTTCAGGTTTGTGTGTCCTTGTCCCCTTTTTTCCCTCTTTCTTGATTATTTCTTGATGACGTGGCGGAATAGAAAGAGGTTTTCGTGTGACGGTTACCATCCTTAATGTCAGGTCATGATGCTTGTGACTGTTGACGTTCTGCATTTTCTTCTTTTAAATACCTCTTCCTTCCTTTCTTTCTTTTCTTTATTCCATCTCTTTGTTCAATCTCTCACTTGCATTTCCCGTTTGCCTCCTGCTTCCAGTTCTTGTTCTTCTTCTTCACTTTCCTTCCTCTTAATACTTCTTCGATGGCAGACCAAGGTGGTTCCTCCAACACTTCCCCTTTCTATGTCCCGCTGGGCATAGTCTTCGAAGGTTACGGATGGTGTTCCTCGTATCAGGAGAAACATCTTTCTGGGCTTCAGGAGGAGTTTGGCATTCCTGAGAGTGCCAACATTTCGATCCCTGGACGAGGATGTTGCAAGGTCAAAGGCTTTGCAGGTAGGACTGCCCTGTACTCCGCCATGTTCTCCCATGGCTTGAGGCTTCCTTTTTGTCGTCCTCTCCTAGAAATTTTGGATCTCCTCCAGTTGGCTCCTGCTCAACTCCATCCTCACTCTTACAGGACCTTTCTGAGCGCCTGTATCGTCTATCGCATAGTCCTGGAGCCCCTAGGGGATGTTTACCCCGACCTGACGGCTCAAAAATTTTTAACCTTTTATCATCTGCGATCACATAAAGGAAACGTTGCTAGCTTCCGCAAGAAAGATAGACTTCCTCCTCTGGTTCACCTTGAGAGTCGTCATTCCAATGCTAAGGCATGGAATACCAAATTTTTCTTTATAACCGGCACAAGCTGGGATTTTCCTGTTGGGAAAGCTCGTACCCAGGATTTTCCCGTCAGGGCGATATGGCGCCCCATTCCTGAGGACAAAACCGTGTGGGTGACCATGCCGCCTCTGTCATGCTGGGAATTATCTCGGATTGAAATTATTCGCTCCTGGGTTAAGGCCTATGAAGATGAGTTGGGGTCTGACCTCATCTTAACGCCCAATAATATTGACCGCTTCTTGACGACGCCCGATCGCTCCCAGGCTTAGGGTCTAAAATTTATGATTTCGGAGGTGATCACAACCTCCATAAAAAAACCCCCCATGAAGACCAAACCCTCCTCCAGTCATGAGGAGGGTAGCCGCCCCGAACAAGAAGGGGTTAAAATGATGAAAAAGTCATCCGTTCTGAAGGGTGGCGAGGAGAGGAGGGAGATCCGAAGTAAAAGAAAGAATGATGGTACGAGTCAGAAAAGGGCTCGTCCCGAAGGCTCCTCCCCTTCATCCCCTCCTAGAAAGAAAACTGTGGCGGCTACGGAGGACATCCTGGTACAAGTGCCCATTCGTCAGCAGATGGAGACTACTGTACGTTCTAGTGGCGCCCAGGCGCAGAGACCTTCCCCGCCTACTTAGCAACGGGTGGAGGCTCCTGAACGCCTCAGAGGTGTCTAGGCCAAAGGATCCTCCCCGCCAAGCTTTGCCGCTTCTGTACCACCCCGTGAGTCGTCGACGAAGCCACGGGCTCTCAGTCTGCTAGACGCCGAGAGCCTGGCCAGCATGGCTCTTTTCGACCTGGCCGATGCTTTCCAGGTCAGCTCTCCCTCCTCTGCAAATCCACTGTTGATCTCTCCCACTTCTGAGTTTTCCCTGGTGGGAGGTCAGGCAAGAGGAGGTGAGTTGGATGCCGAGGTTGCTGCTGCCCTGAACCTTGAGGGTATTATAGGCCCTGAGGTCGGTATAGGCTCGGTCTCTCCGAGGCCACTGGGGGTCGATTCTGTTGATCTCCCAGTACCTTGCCCTGGGGCAACTTGTGCTGAAACTGGAGTTGTCCCAGCGACTCCTAAGACCCCGCCCACCATCTTTTCCAGAGAGTGCACCCCTGACCCAACAGGGAGTGGCGAGAGGCCTTCCATACCTTCTCATTTCTCCCCTTCCCTGGGAGATGGAGTGGACTCCGTTTTGAGAACGGAAGGAGATGATGGTCTGCTGGAAGCTGCACGCCCGGCTAAGGATGCTTCACTTTGCCCCCAACCTCCTATCCCCGTTATTTGCCTTGACAGTCAGTCCGGGGAGGGGGTGAATCTTGGCCTTGCTTTAGTTTCCTTGGGGGACTTCGGTCTCGCAGCCAGTGGTGAAGCCTTTTCCTCTTCGGCCAACTCTCAAACTGAAGCGGTTACTCAGATGGCCAATTACTTAAAAGATTGGTTTTCGAAAATACTGTTTTGCTTGTTTTTCTCCTTTTTTTTTTAACAATTTATGGTGTTCTCTTTCTTTCTTTCTTTCTTTCTTTTTTTTTTTTTTTTTTTTTTCAGGGGTTTGAAGATTTAGCAGCATGGATCATGGAAGACTGTGCTCGCCTAAAGGGGGAAGTCCTGAACGGCGGAAGGCATGCGAGGCCGCAAAGCTTGCTGCCAAGGAATGGCAGACAGACAAGGCGAAGCTGGACGCCATGTCAAAGAGGGTGAAGAAGTTTGAGACACAGTTGGAACAATCGGAGGGTCATTCCCTCTTGCTCCAAGGCGACTTGGAGATTCGAGAGGAGGAACTTTGTCGTTTCCGAGAGTCTGATCGCCTCGCCCGAATAGCTAAGGAACGGGACGCCCACGACCTGGAATTTGTCAAAGCTGAACGGGACTTATTAAAGTCCCAGCTCTCTGACGTCCGGCGAAAATCTGAAGCTGATTTGCTCGCAGTCCGGTCTGAACTCGTTGCCCTTACCCAGGATCGAGATTCAGCTCACCAAAAGCTGATATCTCCACAAGGGCGTACTCAGGAGTTAACCCAACAGTTAACTGCAGTTACAGAGAAGGCTGTTCTTGTTTCCCGGGATCTTTCCTTGGCCCAGGGGGAGTTACAGGAGACTAGAGATCGTCATGAGAAGTACAAGAAAAATCACGCAGGCGCGATCAAAGAGCGAAGGCAAGCTATGCTGCAAATGGAGGCTTGGAGCAAACGCCTAGCTGAAAAGAAAAAACAGTTTGTTGAGGTTCAGGCCGAGGCTTAACGCCTTCGTGATCAGCTAGCCTTCGTGCCAGATGTTAGGAGCTGTGCTTTTGGTTTTGGCTATGGTTGAGGCATTCTTAGGCTAAGGGCCCTTCTCTTGTCCATTCCTACCATGGACCTTGTAAACCTGGATCAGGACCTATTTGTTCCTGATGAGAACAGCCGCCACCGAGTTGACAGGCTTGGGCGGAACGAAATGCCCGACGCCTTCGCGGGGATTCCCCCTCTGTCCCCCAGACGATGCTGCCTAATTATTTAATTCTTTTTGTTTTGATTGTTTGATGTATGCCTTTTTCTCAATTTTGATCGAGATTTATGATGTAAAACACATTTTGTATTACATTTTTTCATCGATATTGAATGTTATTCCTTTTTTTTGCTTTCCGATTGTGTAGAAATTTCTTCGTTGCGTTCCTACTTTGTTAACCCGGTTGTCACCAGTTTTCATATTTGGCACCTCCATCTGTTACAACTTGTCTCTAGTATTTAGGAGTCGTCGTGATCTGATGACCTTCACGTCTTTTTTTTTTTTTTACCTCTGCGCCGCAAGCTGCCATGTCTTGTTTTTTGTGTTCTTGGGTTAGCGTAGTTTGATGACCTACGCGCCCTCCTATACTTGGCACCACAAGCTACGATAGCTTGTCTTTGGTGTTTGAGGGTCGGCGTGGTTCAATGACCTACGCGCCCTTTTGTACTTGGCACCACAAGCTGCGATGGCTTTTCTTTGGTGTTTAAGGGTCGGCGTGGTTTGATGACCTACGCGCCCTTCTATACTTGGCACAACAAGCTGCGATAGCTTGTCTTTGGTGTTTAAAGATCGGCGTGGTTCAATGACCTACGCACCCTTATATATTTGGCACCACAAGCTGCGATAACTTGTCTTTGGTGTTTAAAGGTCGGCATTGTTCGATGACTTACACACCCTTTTGTACTTGGCACTGAGTAACATAACCTTCTTACTGAGGGTTCACCAGAGACAAAGACTTGAGAGAGTATGGTTAATAAAGGAGCAATCAAAACATCCTCATATTAATAAACATGAACATGCTAAAGCCATGGAATTTAACATAAATGAGAATACTGCCGAAGCAAAGAACTGCCTTTCTACTGATAGAACTTCCTCAAGTGCTCAGCGGTCTATGGATGGGGTAGTTCCTTGCCCATGCTGTCTTTTAGTCGGTATGACCCTGGCCTATTATTGGCTACCACCAAGCAAGGACCTTCCCATCGAGGCTCCATCTTTCCTTCGCCCTGCGTTGTCACCCCGCTCTTTCTCAAGACTAAGTCACCCACTTTGAAAGTTCTAGGTTTTACTCTTTTATTGAAGTATTGCCTAGCCCTCGCCTTCTCCCATAGCATTCTTACTTTTGCTATTTCCCTTTCTTCCTCCACCAAATCAAGATACTCCTCCATCTTTTTGTTGTTCTGGGGGGGTCGAAAAGTAAGTCGTTCTGTATGTGGGGAGGCCCCTTTCTACTAGAGCTATTGCCTCACAACCATAGGCCAATGTGAACGGGGATTCCCCTGTAGGAGTCTTTGCCGAATTTCTGTACGCCCAAAGTACTCCAGGTAGCTCCTCTGCCCACTCTCCCTTATTCTCTGCAACTTTCTTCTTTAGGATTGAAAGCAATGCTTTGTTTGTAGCTTCCGCCTGTCCGTTCGATTGAGGATGACCTGGCAAAGAGTATTTTACTTTAATTTTTAATTCCACACACCATTCTCTGAAGTGATCTGAATCGAACTGGCGTCCGTTGTCCATTACTATGATTTGAGGGACCACAAACCTGCAAATGACATTCTTCCATAGAAATCTCGTGACAGTCTTGCTTGTTATAGATGCCAGTGATTCTGCGTCGGTCCACTTCGTGAAATAATCCACGGCTACCACCTTGAACTTTACCCCGCCCTTTCCTGGTGGGAAGGGTCCGACTAGGTCTAAACCCCACTAGGCAAAGGGCACGGTGCGGTCATGGATGTAATCTCCTCTGGGGGGTATGCTGTATTGGTGCGTGCGCCTGACATTCCACATATTTTCTACTAAACGTTTGAGCATCTCTTAAGGCGTTGGGCCAATAATACCCCGCCCTCATCACCTTCCTAGCCAAAGTCTTTCCGCCCGAATGGTTTCAGCATATACCTTCGTGTATTTCTGCCAACACATATTGGGCTTCTTGGGCGGAGATACACCATAGTAATGGGGTGGAAAAACCTCTTCTGTAAAGAACTCCGTCGATAAGTAGGAATCTTGCCGCCCTCCACTACATCCTTCTCGCCTCATCCTTTGCGTCTGGTAACTTCCTTTCATCTAGATATTCAACTAGCTTTTTGGCCCATTCGGGGACGCTGGTTCCCACAATCTCTACCTTCATTCCGATGGCTGGAACTTCAACGACTATGTGCTCTACGGGCCATGGGAGGGGTGTTTCGTCCATGCCCGAAGTTGCCCTAGCTAATCTGTCTGCCACTTCATTTTCTGCTCTAGGGATCTGGGCTATACTGAAATAAGAGAGGAAGTCCCATGCTTCCCACACACGCTCAAGATACTTCTTCAACCTTTCCCCTTTCGTTGCATACAAGCCTAAAACTTGATTCACAATTACTTGAGAATCCAACTTAACTTCCACCTCGGTTGCTCCTATCTTGGCAGCGAGGCAAAGCCCTGCTACAAGCGCTTCATATTCTGCTTCATTGTTTGTTAGTTTGAAAGTGAGCGTTACCATATGATACAAATTCCTACCATCAGGATCTACCAGGAACATTCCCAAGCCTCCACCTGCTTTGCAAAATGAACTGTCGACGTAAAGTACCAACGGCTTTCCTGTTGGGGCCACTGTATCCGCCTTAGGGAAACCTGAAAATTCTGCTATGAAGTCGGCTAAGACTTGTCCCCTAACTCTTTTTCGGGGTTCGTACCTCAACTCAAACTCGCTTAACTCTATTGACCACCCAATCAGTCTCCCTGAACTCTCAGGTTTCCTCAAGGTTTTTGTTAGGGGAGCCTCCGTGAGTATCTTTATAGTGTAGCTTGGAAATAGGGACAGAGTTTTCTAGCCGCTGTTGCTAAGGCAAAGGTTAATAACTCGATCTTTGGGTATCTTGTCTCAACTTCCCTAAGGGCCCTACTAGTATAATACACCGAATATTGAGTTCTTCCTTCCTCTTTTATTAGAACGGCGGACACAGCGTTTGGAGAAGCCGCAAGATAGGCGTGAAGCATGTCGCCCTTTTGTGGCTGTTTCAAAAGTGGTGGGCTGGCCAAATATTGTTTCAACTTCTCGAACGCCTCATCGCACTCTTCGTTCCAGGGATACGTCTTCCGTAGCACCTGGAAGAAAGGGAGGCATCTATCCGTTGAACGAGCGATAAATCTCCCAAAGGCGGCTATCCTGCCCGCCAACTGCTGTGTTTCGTTCAAGTTCTTGGGTGTCTTCATGCTAAGTATAGCGGCTATCTTCTCTGGGGAGGCCTCGATTCCCCTTTCAGACAAAATGTAGCCTAAGAACTTGCCGGATCCGACCCCAAAAGCGCACTTTGAAAGGTTCAGCCTCATTTTATAACGGCGCAGGGTTTCGAACGCTGCCTTCAGATCGCCCAAGTGTTAGGTGGGTTCTTTGCTTTTAACTAATAGGTCGTCTACGTAGACTTCTATAGATTTTTCAATCTACTCTTGGAACATCCGATTTATTAGCCTCTGATAGGTTGTCCCTGCATTCTTCAATCCAAACGGCATAACCTGGTAGCAATACAGCCCCCGGTTTGTTATGAATGATGTTTTGTCTTTGTCCGCCGGATACATCCGAATTTGATTGTACCCAGAATAGGCGTCCATAAAACTTAGCATACGTTGTCCCGCCGTAGCATCCACGATTACGTCAATGCGTGGCAAGGGAAAACTATCTTTGGGGCATGCCTTATTCAGATCAATGAAATCTACGCACATTCTCCACTTTTCATTTCTTTTTTTTACCATAACCACATTTGACAACCATTGTAGATAGTGAGACTCCTTAATGAATCCGGCGGCGAGCAACTTTTCTACTTCCTCTTTGATGGCGGCGTACTTTTCTCCGCTGAATGATCTCCTTTTCTAGCGTACAGCTTTGTGTGCAGGGTCCACGCCCAAACGATGTTCGATGACTTCGTTATCTATGCCCGGCATTTCCTCATGACTCCAGGCGAAGATATCTCTGTACTCGATCAACAACTACTTCACTGCCTCCCTATCCGTCAGTGGCATATTAGTTCCAACGCGGGTTGTTGACCCTGGGCGTGTAATACCACGAGTTCTAATAGCTCATTTACCTCGGCGTGCTGCTGGCTTTGTTCGTCCTGGACCTCCACCTCCTCTAATAACAGTGATGGAGGGCAAGGAGGTATCAGTTCTTTATTTCGTTCCTCCACCATACACACCTCCTCTCAACTTTTTTGGAACTCCTGGACATAGCATTCCCGTGCTAGAGCCTGTTTACCTTGTGACTCCCCTACCCCATTGCTGGTTGGGAACTTCATCTTGAGGTGGTAAGTGGAAGTGACTGCCCTCAGTTGATTGAGTGTCGGTCTTCCAAGTATGGCGTTGTAGGAAGAGGGCGCTTTTACCACCAAAAAATCAGTCATGGTTGTAGTCGTTCGTGCCCCTGATCCAGCAGTCACTGGGAGAGTAATGGCTCCCATGGGAAGGATGGTGTCCCCAGAGAAACCTTTCAACGATGTTGGGGAAGGTCTTAACCGACTGACATCAGTCCCCATCTTTACGAACGCCTCTCAGTATAGGATATCAGCGGAGCTCCCATTGTCAATCAGTACTCGCCTGGTCTTGTAGTTAGCTATCACCAAAGTGATCACCAACACATCATCGTGTGGGTACAATATTTCCTGTCGATCTGCCTCTCCGAAAGTAATGACCATTCCGTCTCCACCCGACCTTAGTTGCTTGGGGACTTTATCCGCCAAAAACACTTCTTCGTATCTGGCTCTTCGAGCATACGCCTTCCGGCTGGATGTGGACATACCGCCCCCAGCTATAGTCCGAATTTCTCTTATGGGTGGCCTGTTCCTTTCGCCTCTCGGGGGTGCTCTGTCCCCTCCATTCTGGCGGTTTGTCGCTCTGTGCCATGGTTCGGGCGTCCTGCTTCTTTTGGTTCCCCGCCCATTTTCCTGGCGCCTTCTCGGCTTTGAAAGTTTCTTGATCATTCACTCTAACTCTCCGGTTCCGGTCATTTCAGCTACTCTTTTCTTCATGGTTGTGCAATCCTCGGTCCAGTGGGATCCGGTCTGGTGATATTTGCAATAACTTCCACTTGTATTGCGACGTTCTTCCCTTTCCTTCTTGTCTTCCCGCACACTTAAGTGATTGTGTATGAGTCTGGGACTGTAGCCCGCCCTTTTCTCCTGCCATCCTTCTTGTCGACTTGGACCAACCTTTCTTTCAACCTGGCCGCCTCTTCTTTTAGGCTTACTACTTGCCCTCCTTGGGTTGACCAGAGCTTGCAATGTATCCTCAGCATTGACAAAGTCATCGGTTTTGTCCATAAAGTCCCTAAGGGTGAATGGAATTCTTCTAGCAAGCTCTGCCATAAACAGGCTCTAGGGCCATATCCCGCCCAGCAGGGCGGCAAGAGTGATCTTCTCGTCTTGGTCGTCCGTCGTTAAATGCTCTTTGTTAAAGCGTGTTAGGTATGTTTTTAAATCCTTGTCTTCCCTTTGCTTGATCGTCAGAAGATAGGCGGCCGAGCGTCTTCTCCTTCTACTAAGTATGAACTGAGTCAAGAATTGTTTATCCAATTCTTCGAAACTGTCTATCGACAGTGGTCGGAGAGTCCCGAACCATCCTCTTGCTGTTCCTTTCAGTGTCAACGGGAAGGCTCGACATGCTATCTCACCGGGGAAGCCGTGGAGCACGATATGGGCTTTGTAATTCTCCAGATGATCCACTGGATCCTTGGATCCATCATATAGGTCCACTTGGGGAACCTTAAATTTCGGCGGGAGGGGCACGGCCATAATCAGTTCACTATACGGCAGATTTGTTTTACCGAGCAGACACTCGACTAAAGAAGAGCCTCCCATCTTTTTTGCCATTTCCTCATATTTCTCCGCCAATTCTTTCAACTTATCGTGCATCTTTTCTTTCTCCGTCCACCCCAGAGGTGACTCCGTATTGGATGGCTCCTCTCCTTCTCCTTGTTCACTGTGGGCGGGTATGGCGGTATTGCTGGATTCAGCATTCCTCCTCCAGAGGTCGTCATTTTCCTTCTTCAAGATATCCATTGTTTCCAATGCCTGCTTCAACCTTTCCTCAGTTGTCGCCAGCCGCGCTTCAACGGACGGGTCCATTGCTCGACTTGCCACAGAACGGGTGACGGTTGGCATGTGAGAACCACGTAAAGGGTTTATCACTCAAGGGATCCCACAGACGACGCCAAATGTTAAAGATGTGTCTCACTTCCAACCTGTCTCACAACCTTGCGCAAGGATCTGGATGAATGTAGCCTAGTTCGCCTGTGAAAACTCTGATGCTTAAGTTAGTTTTTAGAGCACAGAAAATAATTCTAAAGAAAAAAGCTCTCTTGAAAAGAAAGAAAATTCCCTTTTTATTGAGGGTTACCTAGAACCTATGAAATCCTTTTATTGCGTTCGGTCGACAGCGGATCCTCTTGTTTTGATCCGAGTTTTTGGGTGCATTCCGTGTTTGAAGTGGTCATGTATCTGCATGAATCCCTGCTTTCTCGTAGGCGGTTGCATGCATATTGTTGACTTGACTGAGTCTTCGATACGTCAACTTTGTACATTGATGCCAAAAGTCTTTTCTGTTGAGTCCCTTTTCTACTTGGGCCTGCTTTCTCAAAATCGACTTTTTCATTATTATAAACCCTCTAATTACATTTATTGATTGTAAAACGTATTGTACGTAAAATAATATTATGAATGCATGTCATTATTCATCCCAACATAATGGTTAATTATCACCAAAAATAAAAAGAGTTGGGAAAAAATTATAAACAGTAGGTACTCTCATCCTATCACAACATTCCGTGTAAAAAATGATAAACTTATAATTAATCTGCTATTATTTTATAACTCTACTTAAAATCAATGGTACTTATGTAAAATTAATTTTTAATGAAATGGCACAATTACATGATTTGTTAATTTAAAATAACTTGTAAAATAGGTATAAAAAGTTGTAAGTATATGATTCCTCCATAATTAATTGTCATCACATTTTATAATGTAATGAAAGTATCACGCATCAATACCCTCTAATTCATGTAGGTACTCTAGATTTAAAAGATGACAATCCTTTCAACTTCACCCATAAAATCATATTAGAATTATCATTTAGCCATGACTAATAAGAAATGATATTTGCAATGTTAAGGTATATGTAGTTCAGCCACATGAGTAAGTCTTGTGTGTTCTTTTTAAATGAAGTGAGTAAATCTAGAATACACATGAAAAATTATTTTTTTAATAGTAGATCTTGCATTTTTTTCAAATGAAGTATTTGAGACTTGAATATTCAAATATTGTATATAGCATTAATCTTTAGCAATATTATTAAAGAATGACTTATTTTTGCTCCAAAAACATATAAAATAATTGCAAGCAAGCGTTTGGGAACTCTTGCTCGAGTTAACAACTACTTTGGCGTTATTAAATTTTTAAATTTCAAACCTAGAAAAATCAAGCTTCTTTCTCATAATTTCTTATTGGGGTAAAAACAAGGCTATTTCACAGTCAAATAACTCAAGGCTGAAGTCTCTCTATGTAAGTGGTGGCCGTGGATATCCTCGACGATATGCAATAACTCTGTTGATCTACCATATATATATATATATATTTATATTTATATTGATCAGCTCATAATTCTGTTTGTTTAATTTCTTCAATAACTTGGAAGCATCGCATCCTTCTGAGCATCGATTGTCTTCAACTCAACAATAATAGTTGAAGAAAATACTTCAAAATTTAATATCTTACATTTTCTGATTTTTCCATCCAGTATATAATTAAGGGAAATCAATAAAAACCAAGAGAGACAGTTCGTCTTCTCAAAAAGCCTCGTAAATGGGCTCCAAAGCAGGACTCCACCGCCTATGGTTCCCCAGATGGTGACCAGGAAGGCCAGAAGCCTCCCCTCCCAAAACCTCCCCCTTACCTTCTCCTGCCACCTCCCTCGACTCCATCGTCATAGCCGGCGAAACCTTGGAACCACTTGGCTTCAATTTTCTCGCTTTCTTCTTACAAGCTAACTCTATGATTGCCATCTCTAACTCGGAAATCCTGCAGTGAACCCTACCTGAGGGTACCAGAAAGTAAACCATTCCCCCCAGTAGCCCGTCGTCGGCCCTGACTGCCGATATGCGCCGAGTTCGACGTAGCTCCTCCACCGGAGCAATGGCGTGGCCGGGGTGTTCCAGCATGAGCTCCGCGGCCTTAACAGGGAGCTTGACTTGCTGGAGGTTACCATGAGCATCAAAGAGTTTGGCTTTTTCAGAGTTCGATAAACTAGGAAAGTAGCAAGAAGCATAGTTTCCCATTTTGGGTATTCACAGGAGAGAGAGAGAGAGAGAGAGAGAGAGGATTATGGGCTATGGCTAATGGGAGTGATCGATGAGAGCTGGGGGGAGTGAAGGTTTTTGGTTTATATAGCTTTTGAAGTTGGAAGAAAAAAAGGGGTCAAAATGGAAGACTAGAGAAGAGGTTAGGACTGATATTTTGATGATAGTGTCAAAAACGCGGATCGTTTATGTCCAGTTGGTGTTGGGTTTGGGCGTGGCCGTGACGCTGAGTCCACAGAGACATCTTACTGTAGTTTGAAGGGGTGGGGTGATGTGGGGCTGCCCTTAAATTTCCTATGGTGGAAGGGTCTTTTGATACTTTTGTCTTGCTTGATTTGGGTGGTGTTGGACGTGGGTATATACGTACGAGCACGACAGTAGACATTGCCGATTTGATGTTTGTGGGGGATGATTAAGGATTCCACAACTCGAGTACATGCCACTTTACAGACAGCAATAATATGATGAACAACGTTTTGTGGCTGTGTGCTTTTTAGGGATGACACCATGGACTTTCAATTGTGGTCGACACTCGAAAAGCTTGGCGTCATTACGGACAATATCAGCCTCAGCCTCTTAACAGGACATAAATATCTCTGATAAAAAATTTAACAAAAAGGGAAATATCTAAACGTGTCACCGTTGGATTAAAATTAATGTGATTCTTTGACAACAAATTTTTTAAATTTTTTTAAATTTTTAATATTTTTTTTAATTTGTTTTGAGTTTATTCTTTTTAAACTAATTCAATTCTTCTATTTATCATTCATATATTAAATATTTGATAAAAGAAAAAAATTAAAAATTAAAAAAAGTATAGTGTGTGGAGGTTGTGTGAATAGTAGAAGGTGTAGATTTTTTCATCAATTTATGTATGATAGCTTGTTGGCCCGTTCGTATGGGTAAAGAAAGATTGACCCCCGAACTTACCCTAATTCGTTACCATTTGGAGTCAAGAGTCAAACCGAACTTGGGGATTGAGCCTTGAGGTAGTTTGACAAGCTCTACCTTGATTCACCTGCCTGGCCAACCTTTGGAGACCGCAGAGAATCCTGAGTATCTGCAACCAAGTCTCATTTGACCATTTCAATTCCATGAAATTCAAAGAGGTAGATTCCTGCCGCGCAAAATGATACTAGTCTCATTTGCAAATGCAATTCACGAGGAAATTGCACACGATTTCTACATAAACGGGAGGATAGACAGTCCAAAAGTTCTGGTCCTTTTGTCAAACAACTAGAATTCAGAAACATGACAAAAATAAAAATAAAAATAAAAAACTAGAATTAAGAAACATGGACGCTTTTGTATCCTCTAACTGATTCCAGATACAGCCAGAAACATCAAACAAATACAGTTTACTATTTTAGGACTCTTATCACAAATATGTAGCAGATTAAAAAAGTCAAATAACAAATTACAGCGAATAAGATTTGCTACTACAACTAAACTTAAGAGCAGTGACACTAAAACCTCCTTCCACACATATCCAAACACAATACATCCAATTTAAAGCCACTTTGAGGCTGAAACAAACACGGTAATTGATACATGTTTCGGTACCTTGGGGTGTGGTTTGGTGGGACTTCCAGGTACAGGGGACCGTAAATATCTAGCCTATTTGATGTATTGAGAAAGCCACTTAAAACCATCACCATACCCCATTTTCCGCACGATGCTGCACATGAATACCTCCAATGGACGGACATTAGAGTCTGCTAGGTTTACCTTCCCTTTGCCAGTAGTAAAGTTGGTCAGGCCAAGATGGTACCGCAACTCATCTTCCGAGGCAGCATATGGTATGTCGATCTTGTTTCCCAAAACAAGAAAAGGGACATTAGCAAGGGCCTCGTCAGAAAGAAGTGCATCCAATTCCTTTTTTGATTCCGCAAATCTCTCCTTGTCATAGGCATCCACCAGGTACACCACAGCATCTACCTGTAAAATGAAAAACCAAATACATAATATCAGCACGTGTTTTTTTTTTTTTGATAAGTACAAAATTTTATTCATCATAAAAATAATAGGCGAAGCCCATGTACACAGGAAGTATACAAAAGAAACACCTAGTTACATTCTAAAACTAAAAATTGACGACAAAAGCTCATTGACATCCTCTCCATTGAGTACAATAACAGAAAACCAACAAGTAACGAACTTGTAAAGAATTTCCAGAGTTCATCTGCATTGCGTTCCCTGTTTATTAAAACACCTCACATTCCTTTCCAACCAAATGCACCACATAATATTAGCACATGTTGCTAGTTAAAACATCATGTGAAGCAAAAATAACGAACAGATATTTCAAACTATAAATTCCTGGGAAGTGAGAAGGCACAACCAAGATGTCAGACATTACAAAAGCACGTCCAAGGTCAGACTTATCAACTCATGATCAAAACACTGCCACATGTGGTGTTGTGGTGTAGTTAGAAATGATTAAATTTGGAAAAGCGCATGTGACCAGCACATGTTGGTAGTCAAAACATCATGTCAAACCATAGTAAGAAGCAGAATTTTTAAAATTAGAAGTCCCTTGCAAGTGGGAAGGCAAAACCTAGATGTAAAACATGAGAACATCTCAAGCATCAAGGTCTCACTCGTCAATTTATAAAATGCTGCCACAAACAGTCTAACCTGGTAGAAAGAATGATAAGGATCGAATTCCAAATTTGTTTAGCAATTTTTTTTTTAACTTTATACGGTATGTATTTCTATATAAAAAGTACAAGTGTTTATGCATAGTTAGCTACGCAAACATTCAAATATTGATAGATGGTAAACACGGTAATCTATTTAGTACAACAGATTGCAATAAGAATTTAAAACAAGAACATGAGACAAGAAGAGTTTTATTGGTAACCGCAAAACAACAGCATGGTGATGGATAGCAATATATGATTACAGAAGGATGACAGGGGAATTTAAATCTTAGTTTGTTTTTCCTTTCAATACAAAAAGAAAGAAACTCCATACAAAAGAAAGAAAGAGATAAATCAATTACACTTTTAATGAGGTATTCATGGCTTAATACCACTAATAAAGGTCTAAGTATCTATGCCAAATGAAAGGATAAGCACAACATCAAATTCAGTAAACAATCAGACAATGTAATGATGGTTGCACTCGACAGCTAGCATAGGAGGATAAAGAAGAATGAAGACTTGATTGAGAGCACAAATATTAGAATCTAAATGCATCCTCCCCCACAAGGAATACACGCGCACACAACTTATTACCATACCCCAAGTTATGGAAAATCAGATTGTGAGGGCAAATTGATATTATCAAAACATGGAAAACCTAGCCAATTAATTACAAAATTTCGCAACATTTAAAACTAACTCTACTAACTGTACAACTACATGAAAGCAACCAATGAAGTTAACTTTAGAGCAAAGATTGGGAAAGGATGTGGATCCACATAGAGAGACACTGCCAAAAAAAACTTTCTGAAGGTTAACACGGTACATAGCCACAACACCTAGCTTGATTTTGGCATTAAGCTTACTTTGGCATAGTAATCCTTCCAGACTCTTCGAGCGATCCGGTGCCCTCCCAAATCAAATGCCTTGAACTTGATTTTTCCGATACTCAACTCCTCCGAGGTAGGATACTGTGTCGGCTGATGCTGTACCAGTCTCTGGAAATAACAAAGAACGATCAACATTGCCACACAAAACAATAATAATCAAAATCAACTTTTTTCAATTGGGGAATTGCACAATTGGTCATCCACTAATTTGAAGCTTAACAAAACACAAAAAACATATGTTCGGCTTAACCAGATCTTCCACTAAGTACTGAGGTCAGATTAAGCTTTATGTTTATTTACACTTACACATGTACTCCAAACTATATATGTTTGTATATGTGTGCGTAATTCATTTTCTGAATTTGCCCAGGCAATCCATCAGATCCTCAATTAAAGAAACGACGAATAAACAAAAGTCCAAAGTTAAAAGGGGGAGAAAATAAGGAAAGCGAACTTCGTCCTTCAACATATGGAGCAAGGTAGTCTTTCCGGCATTATCGAGGCCTAGGAACAAGATCTTCGCCTCCTTCTGCCAGAGACCGAGCGAGGCCAGGACTCCGTAGAACCAGTCCAGCAAAAACATGCTGCTGCTGCTGCTCTCTCACTCTCTCTCTCTCTCTCTCTCTCTCTCTCTCAGTGTCTCTCAGTCTTCGGATTGTGATTTATCTGATCGGGTCGGAGTGTGAGAGCGAGGGAGAGAACCGGAACGTCCGGCCGATTGGAGGTCTACGAAACGCCCTGGAGGAGAGGATTGATTCATAGAAAGTGTGGAAGCAAAGCAGCGAATATGTTATCGAGCGAGTGTACAATTACCAGACCCTGGATCTGGCTGGTCGAGTGGAAGATGACGTCGTTTTGAGAGAGACCATAACAATTAACAGCAACGGACGGACCTCGCCCTTTGTACTCTGTAGTTTGTTTGATTTTACCGGCAATTGCTGGCTTTTTATTATTTTATACTGCCGACTCATTTTTGTACACATTTCTTGATTTTTTAAAATTTTTTTTTTTGTTGTAGCTGTCATGTGAAACAAATTAATAGATTGTGACGAATATATAAATTGATCTTGTTTGTTGAGTTTATAAAATATATTCAGTGATTATCCGGTGATTTTTCACTAAAAATTGTAACATTTTTAAGATATGTTGTCTTTCACGCTTCTAAACTTATACGATTATACTGTCTTTCTATTAGATCAAAACTACTAGAAATTGGGTTTTGTACTTACTCGTGTCTTCTGAGGCACGCGCATTCTACCATCGGAGGTCACATGTGATACGATTTATAAATTCAATACGAACACGATATAAAATTAACAAGATTGAATTTAATATAAATAGATTCGAGTCAAAACGAATTAACCTGTTAAGACACGATTAATAAACAAGTTAGCCCGCAAATCAACCTGCAATAATCCATTTAAATTTTATTTCAAAATTATAATTTTATTATTATTGGATTGTAATATTAGTATTTTTCAATATATTTATATATTTATTATTGAGATTATAATTCTAGAACTATGCTCATATTTGTTATTATTGGGTTTATAATATTAGTTTTATTATAAGTTAAAATCTAAAAAATATTGATATTTTTTGTTAGAATGTAGTCTTATTATTACTATTGTTTTAGATATTGTGGTTACTAGTAAATATATATTTAATATTTATGTGAAATTATGTTAATTAGGTCAAATAAGTTATGCGGGTTAATTCAACCTATTTACATGAAACATGTTTGAAAAATCGTTCGGATCCCACACACACCTAGGGGTGAATATGCGTTTTCTAAATTTACTGGACTATTTAAATTTATAATCTACCAATCAATCAGATCATAGTAAATAATAATACATCAATTTCACAATTTCGATAACGAAATGGAAACTCATTTGAATAACGTCTTCAAAATCTAAAATCACTCTAGATGTAAGTCACCACCTGAAATCCATTAAAAAAACATTAGTCCATTTCAACAAATTTTAAAACACTTATAAGACTTTTGAAGTAACTTAAATCTGACTTACAACACTATGAACATCTCACTCAATCTTTGTACCCTGGCAGCTCCATATCACAAATCTTAATTTCTATAGTTTCACCACGAGCACCAACTCGTTCTCTACACTCACGCAGCTCCGAAAATCCTTTCAACCAAAAAGCATGTCCACACTAATGGACTCAATACTCTAACACAACACAATATGATGGATGTATGTTTATCAAAAGAGAATCGATTTTCAACACTCAAAGAATCTCCTTAGGATTTTCTCTCGAGAATACAATGAATAGGACAACTCTAGCCTCTCTCCACGATCTAGACGTCGTGCATAATATTCTATATATACTTAGGGATTGAGTAGAACACTTAGATAGTCCTAATGAAAAGTGGACCTTGGATTCTTGCTCGGTTGAAGTGTCGAGCGAAATTCACTAGAGCAAACTTTCTGTCCAATTGATATTGTTGAGCTCTTTTGACCTCCTACAAATTTGAAGATCCTTGTGAAATATGAATTTGTAAATAATTGAGTTAGATTTCCAAAAACACAAAGTTCATTAGAATTTGATAAGGGAATTGAAAGTTATGAATGATTTACTCGAGATAAGTCGATCTCACTAAGTCTTGCAAATTTGCAATCTTTGCACTTCTCGTTTCAATTGAAACCTACTCTCAACATATTTACAACTCAATTGGACTAAGTTTTATCACAAAAACATGCCAACATATTATTTTTATACTAACAAGGTTAAAATGAGTCATGTCATATTGACCCATTTATAGTTAATTATTAAACATGTCAAAACGGATAATCTAATAAAATTTGTTATTTAAATAAGTCTTATTAGGGTTTGAAATTCTGACATGTTTAGCTTAAAAAGTCGTATTTGGATTGACCTATGTAGTCGAAATTTTATGACTTGAAAGGACACAAACACAAATCGCCATCCCTAAAATTTTATTGGATTTGCATGCGCCCCACACGCTACCGCCTTCATCCTAAATCTTTCTTTCCGTGTTCGTCTGACTCCCTTATTCATTTGATAGATGGAAGATCATAGAGTGTTGGTCATGAATTGTGGTTATGGATCCTCAAGACCCATAGACAGTCGGTTGGATTGCTTTTTATGGATATGGGTATATTATATATATAGTTGATGATGAAATATTTTCGTGGCTCTTTCAATGTTTGCCGGCCGTCCTTCCTGCTCGCTTCCGCTTTGTGAATAAGATGCTTTTTCCTCTTCTTGGCAAAGAGGGACATTGTTCTATACATGGAAGTTTGCTACTCTGGGTTTTCTTAGCATTAGATCATGCATGGGGTCTATTGGTTCAATCAAGCTTGATTTTCTTGTGTGTATTTTAGTAGAAAAGTGAGAGAGGAGAAGTGGGAAGCCGGAAGAGTGAATAAAGAGGAGGCCAGAAGGATGCTCTTCCATTGGTTAACGAAACTAAAGAGGGAGAAGAAAATGTATCTTTTCCTCTGGAAGAAAACCAAACTAAAAACAACATATTATACCCTCTTAAAGATATATGCGGGTTTTTGAAGTTTTATTGTTTGATAGGAAAGAACCAAAGATTAGTTGACAAAGAAAGTTGTATAAAGAACTACTTTATGTACTCATGATGTATCAAATTGCCCCCTTAGAGGCGTGCTGGAAGACCACCATGTTTAGGGGTACTGTGCATGCAAACCAGATTTTTTTTCAGTCCAGTCCGGAACCCAAAATTTTGGGTAATGTTTTTTGTCCGGATTGACCCCCCCAGACCCAGTCACGAATCCCGTAATCCGTAATCAGGTGTTTTTTTAAAAAATAGAATTTTTGTATCAAAACTTCTAATCTTTTTGGTTATTAATGGAAGTTTCATAACCTGCATCATTATTCTTGGGAAGGGGATTAATAACAGGAGAGGCTTGTAGGAGGGAATTGTTTCAATATTGAGAAAAGCTTTGGGAGGGCACGAAGATTCGTTCAACATTTCTGAAGCCAAGACATGGGCTCGTTGGATTTATCACAACGTAGATAAGAGCAGTACAAAGGTATTTTTTCAAGGCTTAACAGCACTACACTATAGTAAAGAGCTGTGTTACAATGAAAAACAACCCATTAAAGATGAGTCCTTTCAATTTCTCAATCCAATTGGAGACGTTGTTAAGAGTGTAACTGGACGCATGAGGACACCAGTAACTACTTGAACGTCACAAAACTAACTCAGTATCGAATAGATGCACATACATCTGTTTATACAATAAGGCAAGGGAAGCTGCTGACACCAAAACAACGAAGAAAACCACATTCCTATGCTGATTGCAGTCACTGGTGCTTGCTCGGAGTGCCGAATACATGGAACAGTCTACTGTATGCATCCATGGTCATGGACGACGATCTACTGATTGCAGGAAAAAAAAACAAAAAAAAAAGGTTAAAACCGGATAACCAATTACAACCCAGGTATCAACCCGATGCACGCCCTGGTTGATCTGTATCCAGATGCACAACCCTAACCATGTTAATTGTCGGTATTAAATACCCACTGTGAAGTTTGGGAACTGTTACACTTAAGTTTACAAAACCCAGCCTAGATTTCACCGATAGTAGGGTCCATGGACCCCTTCATAGCTTGTTTCGTGAATTCTATTTTATAGTTTGTTTTTTACTATTTAGTTGGACTTGTAGTGTAGTCAATAATGGGCTTGAGCCTGAGAGCAATCTTCATTTCAATTGTTCCATTGTGATATTATTAGTCTGGGCATATGTGGGACAATCTTGCTAATAATTCATTCTATATGTACTGAGCAGGGCTCTGGGAATAATAATCTAAAATGTTGAAGAAATTTCTTTATCTTTCTCTCGTTTTCTCTCATTTTTCCTCCTAGTTTCTTAGCTCTCCTCGAAGAGAGCAAGTGTTTCACTATTTTAATTTATTAGGTGTATTACAGGAACCAACTGATCTCTGGCAGTATCACTGGTTTCAGAGGTGGAACTTTTTGCATTTACCTTCTTATCATTCAAAAGTGCTGTGATTAGCAGCATTTCTCTGTTTTGTCATTACTTTTTCAGAACGCTAGCGATGAAAGTCGAAGTTTTAGTTCCAAAACAAAGGCCAGAAGACGACTACGTGACTTGACATAAAAAAAAAAAAAAAGAAAAAAAAAAAAAAAAAAAAAAAAAAAAAAANCCAATGTTGGCCCTCTGTTCTCTCTCTCCAATTATCATCAGCTTAGAAAATACAAAAAGAGCATACAACTATGGTTGTAGAAAGCTACGATCCTTATATTATTTCTTCTTCTTACATTAGACATGTGTACAGTACGTAATCCTTACTCCTACTCCACCGTTTCTCTAAAATCATCAACCCAAGTCTCAGTGGTGAATGCTGTGTCCAAATTTCAAGGAAATGAGATCGAAGAAGAAACTACTCATTTATCATCTGGATGCTTCACGATCACCACGGGACACTTGGCATGCTTGGCGCAGTAGTCGCTCACACTCCCAAGCAGAGCCCTGTAAATATCGAACAAAAGATCAGTAATTTCTGGGTCAAAATTAAAACCACTCAATCAATCCAAGACAATAATACTTGGATGTGTATTCTGTAGATACCTCTTAAAGAAACCATATCCATGGCTTCCCATTACTAAGGTGTCAGCTCCGAGTTTCTTCACAGTACTGCATATCACATCCTTGGCATCCCCACTTCCAGTTATTCTCTCCAAGTTCGTCTGCACAAACCCCCAATATTCAATGGAATTATTAGAATAGAAATTACACGATTTAACACTAAGGTGCTGAATTCTAAAGCCAAAACATTATTAAAAAGAAAAAGAGGCTTACGTTGTCGGTGCGGAAGTTCCTGATGACAGCTTCAGCTCTTGCCATCACTGAATTCACCAAATCACTGCCGTACTTTTCCAAGGCTGAAACCGCGTCACCGGCAAACATATATCCTGTGAAATCAAGCAAATCCTCCAAACCTTAAGAAAGGAATTACTAAAAATCAATCAGTAAAAGAAAATTAGGATATGAGAAGCAATTGAAATTAAACCTGCAGCATCTAGGGCGTAGACTGTAGGTGGTGGTTTGACATAGAGAAGTACGAGGGTGCTCTTGTTATTATGAGGAACGAGGTTTTCTAGACACCATGATAACGCGTACATGCTCTCCTCGCTCTCGTCCACTGCCACCACAATTTTCTGCTCTTCTTTCTTCATCTTTGCTCCTAATTCCTTTCCTGAGATCTAAACAAAAGTGTTTGTTTTAGTCTGAACTCTCTGATATATGGTTCTTCACACAGATCAACCTGAGCCCTGAAATGTTGATAACAAAGGGAAAAGGGATCAACCTTTATAGGCGGAAGTTGCCCGTGGGTTTCGGACCTTCCCGTTTTCAGTTTCTGTGGGATCTCCAGGTTGATTTTACATGGGATTGAAAATATGAGAAAAGTTCAGAAAAGACGCTACCCTTACCGTCAGTTGGTCCGAATTAGATTCCGATATATATATATATATATATATTTTCCACTTAATAATTAAAAAAAAATATTTTTAATGATGTGGTGATTTTTTAAAATTTTTTTTAAAAATATACAAAATTAAAGAAAAAGACTTCTTGGCCCTTCCATCGTCAAAACTTAAGAATATAAATGACGTGGCGACCTAAAACTAATTTATAGGATAAATTATGATTTTTCATGATATCATGCTGAGTTTAAATTTTGAATAAAAGAAAGAGCGGTGTTAGAGCCACCGCTGATAACTGGAGCTACCGTTAGCTCTAATACATGTTTTTATGTATTTTTTTTTATATAAATGTTTTTAATAATTTTAAATATTTTTAAAAAGTAAAAAATATTTATAATATTATTAAAAAATATTTTCTTAATTACGAAGTAAAAAAATATTAAAAAATACTTCCTAAATAACGAAATAAAATAATTTTTTATTTTACTTCGTGATTAAAGAAATATTTTTTAATGATATTATGAATTTTTTTTATTTTTTTAAAAATATTTAAAATTATTAAAAATATCTATATAAAAAAAATTAAAAAAAATACAGATAAAAAATAAATACTAGAACCAGCGGTAGCTCAGCTGTAGCTCTAGTATTATTCTAAAAGAAATATTAAGCCAAAAGTCGTAGGCAGTCCCTCTGATGGATCTTAGTGGTCAACATCTTGGTGAGCAAAGCTTAGCCACTGGTAGACCAATTATCTAACCAGCCAAAATCTACCAATAGTGTTGCATTCATAAGCTGATCCAATAATTCACTTAGCTGGCGCATTTGAATTAATAATTAAGCACATCCAATAATTCGCCAGCTGGTGCATGCATGTCACTTTCTCTGCCCCCATAAGATATTTAGGATGGATTGAATTATTCCCATACTTCTTTGAATCTACCTTTCAGTCCTGGAAAAAGTGCAACTTGCTTTAACATATCCAGAATTTAGAGGCTGCCGGTTTGGATCACGGGGCTGTCGGTGTTTTTCATTTGTTAAGAATATCTCAAATAATTTGTAAATAATAGTAAAATTATTAGTAAAATAATAATAAATAATTTAATAAATAATAATAAAATTATCTAAAATTATATGAGAATAGTTATGTTTCCGGACGGACCTCTACATAAAGTCTAGGACAAAATTTTCCACAAATTGGACCATATTAAGATTATGTTTGGAAGATGAGATGAGAATTTTGTGTTTTGTTTTAAAGTTTAAAATATTATTTTTTAGTTTTGAGATTTGAAAAAATTGAATTAGAATTTGAAAAAGTTATATTGGGATTTGAAAAAGTTGAATTATTTATTATATTTTGTATAGTGATTTGAAAAAGTGTAAAGATGAGATGAGATGAAGATGAAAATTTTAAATAAAACTTCTTTTCCAAACATAATATAAGTGTATGTAATGTTTGAGTCTTGACACCCAAAGAAGCAAACAGCTGAAAGAGTGCGATGGACAACAGGTAGTAATCTAGTGCACCTTGCCTGGAAGGAGTGGTCATTGTCCAATTTGTCCATTCATGGAGCCCCCATTTAGGTACCTGATCTATAATCCGTTAGTGAGTGGTTTTGAATCCATGCCATGGCTACGGACTGGTTTGGTTATATAAAATTAAATTGTCTATTCTTATAAAATTATTATAATTTTTTTAATCTTTCATAAAAAATATAATAAACAATTTAATTATTTCAAATCTAAAAATAAAAATTATATTAAAAAAATTATGTTATAACAATGTTTTATTCAACTTTCAACAAAATATCTCATTTTATCTCATCTGAACTGCGTAACCAAACAAAGCTTTAAATTCACTTGCTCCGGAGGAAAGAAAAAAGAGTTGAAGGAAAGGAAAGGGAAGTGTAAGGATTTTGAGATGTTGTCTGCTTGTAAAGATGAGGGTCTAATTCCTTGGTAGTGGAGGAGGAACTTGACATTCTACCGGTTAAAAGGGGGAAAGCAAAGGTTTTAACGACGAAGAAACTCAACCAAATTCTTCTGATTTAATGGAGATCCTAAAAATGCAACCATTTTTAAACGAAAAAAAGACAACTTGGATGAACCCTTGGTAAGGGTGGGTAAATCGGAAAATACAAGTTTTTTTTTTTTTTTTTTTCCTTGGAAAGAAATTATCGAACAGTAGTACACTCATTGGGCTACTGAGAGAAACTGCATAATGATGGGCTTTCTGAGTAGCCCCAATCCAAATGGGCTTTACCTTCAGCATAAGGCTCCATTTTTCTTCTTTATTTATTTCTTCTTCTTCTTTGTTGGTATAAAGTCAAATTCGTAAGCGTACACAAGGTTAGTATACCATATATGAACTTCGAAGCAAAGCCCGCCTTCAACTACCTTATGCTCCTGACCAGGTAGGTAGGTGGTTAAATTTAAGGGTGGATTGAATTTTTTTTGGGTTCGGTTAAAAATATGAAAATCTAGATGATCCGGTGGATAACCGCCCAGATTCAATCAGGACAGATACAAAATAATTATATCCGTCCGGATCGGTTACGGATCCGGTATTCAACCGGTTGTAATCCGTAACCGGCTGTGACAAAATTAAAAGGAAAAGGCCCATCGTAATCGCAAAGCTATAACCCATAGTCTCTCCTTCTCAAAGCAAAAGGTTATAGCCTGGCAGCCTGTAGGTTTCTTCTTCCCAAAGCAAAAAATTAAAAAGTAAAACTCACTTTTTCAAATATCGTGTATGTTGATTTCTTCTCTCTCTCCCACCAACGACCCAAGCATCTTTCATCTACTCAGTAGCTTCCTCTCTCTCGATTCTTCCTCAAATGCTTTGTATAATCGCTACCCAGGCTTCGCTCTCTCACCATTGTCTCTGCCAAAAACTACAAAATAAGATCTACAAACTACAAGGTTTCCTCTCTCTCTCGATTTTAGTTCATTCATGTTTGGTTTATGAGAAAACATATTTATTTAAAAATGTTAAAAATATATTTATTTAAAAAAACAAAATAACATTTTATAAAATTAGGATATTGGTTCAAATTTGGATGAAAGTCTTTTAAAAAGTGTTAAAAAGTCTTCTTCTTTTTTAAAGGTAAAAACATATTGTTTTTTAAAAACAAAAATTCAGAAAAAAAGATATAAATCCGGATTTTCGTTTCGAAACCAGATATCCAAGTCTAAATCCGGATATCCGCCCTGATTTCAATCCGGTTTACCCGGGCGGATATCCGCCCATTTTTTAAAATCTGGATCCGGATGCATAACCTTAGTTAACTTGTACAAGAGGGCACTCATTTTTTTTAAGGGGGTTTGGGTGTACATTTAGAGAACATTTATATCTAAAATTATCTTAGAACAGTTGTATTCCCAAATAGACATCTACATAAAGTCTAGGACAAAATTTCTCACGAATTGGACCATACAAAATGTATGTAATGTTTGAGTCTTATCCAAAGAAGGAAGAGAAATGCTAGAGAATCCGATTTGGGCTCTCCATTTTTCTCTCCCGTTTGAGGTGGGAAGGCTAACTAGCCTTTCCCTTTTATTTTAATTTTTTTTTTTTTTTTGTCTTCCTATTTCTCCCCACTGGGTGAAATATATGAAAAACAAATTCTATATTCATGTGAATAATATAACTGTTTAAGTCTATTTTTTTGTTTTCATGTATTTTCTGTGACTTTAGCATTATTAGTTTAATAAAATAACATTATCATGTTAATTGTTTGTAAAATTTAAAGAAAAAAAGTAACTTCATAATAAAAGTAACTTTTGTTAATTTTAGCATGGATAGATTTATTTTATAATAAAAGTAACTTTACAATTTAACGTACAATATCAAAACACATCTAATAATTTTTCTTCTTTTCATTTTACAAAAAATTAGCATGATAATGTTATTTTATTAAATTAATCATGCTAAAGTCACAAGAAATAATGAAAAGAAAAAAGTGGACTTAACAGGTAATATTTTTTTCATGTATTTCATTCTGTGGACAGAAATGGGAAGACCAAAAAATAAAAAAATTAAAAGAGAAAGGCCAATTGCACTTCTCACATCAGACGAGAGAGAAAAATGAGAGCCTAAATTGGACTCCTAGCATTTCTCAAGAAGCAAACAGCTAAAATAGTGCGATGTACAAGTAGGAATCTAGCGCAACTTGCCTGAAGTTATCGTCATTGTCCATGCATGGAGCCCCCATTTGCGTACCTAATCTATAATCCGTTAATGAGTGGTTTGAAACCACGCCACAAGTATGCTCTTTTAGTATTGGTATGGTGATATAAAATTAAACTATCTTGTCTCATATAATTATTATAATTTTTTTAATTTTTTATATAAAATATAAAAATAATTCAATTTTTTTAAATTTAAAAATAAAAATTATATTATAATAATATTTTATTTAACTTTTAACAAAAAAAAAATAGAAGAGTTGAAGCCTTAAACTCACTTGCTCTAGGGGAAAGAAAGAAGAATTGAAGGAAACGAAAGGGAAGTGTTGGGATTTTGAGATGTTGTCTGCTTGTAAAGATGAGGTCTAATTCCTTGGTAGTGGAGGAGGAACTTGACATTCTACCAGTTAACAGGGGGAAAGCAAATGTTTTAACGACGAAGAAACTCAACCAAATTCTTCTGATTTAATGGAGATCCTAAAAATGCAATCATTTTTAAACGAAAAAAAGACAACTTGGATGAACCCTTGGTAAGGGTGGGTAAATCGGAAAATACAAGTTTTTTTTTTCCTTGGAAAGAAATTATCGAACAGTAGTACATTCATTGGGCTAGGCCCACACTCGGAGCCACTGAGAGAAACTGCATAATGATGGGCTTTCTGAGTAGCCCCAATCCAAATGGGCTTTACCTTCAGCATAAGGCTCCATTTTTCTTCTTTATTTATTTGTTCTTCTTCTTTGTTGGTATAAAGTCAAATTCGTAAGCCTACACAAGGTTAGTATACCATACATGAACTTTTGAAGCAAAGCCCGCCTTCAGCTACCTTATGCTGCTGACTAGGTAGGTAGGAGGCTAACTTGTACAAGAGGGCACTCATTGTTTTTAAGGGGGTTTGGGCGTACGTTTAGAGAACATTTATATCTTTAATGAGTTATTTTATTCGAGTCAATGTATAGAATACACTTAGTAAAGTATTTACGTAATATAATTTGTTTTAAAAGATAAATTTTAAAATTTACATATTACAAATCAAATTTTACCGTTTCAGTTATGTCGATAGTGTGCTCTACACACCAGATTGAAAATAGAATAACTTATATTTAAGATAAATGCTACTATGTTGTCTTAGTTATACCTCTAATTCTATCCATTAATGCCACTCATCATCTAAATTTTTATCATCTTCTCACAATTTCATGATGTGGCATTCAATGATTTGAGATTATTTATTATATTTTATCTGTATATCTATCATTTACTGTCATATCATGAGATGATGAAAAAATAGATGATGAATAAATTTTTTTAATTCTACCCCCATTGACGTAGCATGACCACGTGGTTTATTAAAGAAAATTAAAAATACAAACATAAAGAGGGTAAATGGAACTTAAGATTTTAATTTTCCTCTTTTTATATTTTCGAACCTCATTTTATTTTAAATATATTTTTTTAATAAGCCATGTGGCACCACCATCAATAAGACAAAGTAAGAGGTATAACTAAGCAACATGGTAGCAATGCTCTCTATTTAATGTTATAGTATTAAATTTAGAATAATTTTACTTAACATTTCATATACTACACATCACATCTATTTTAAATTTTTTTTTTCATCTTTTAATTTAAAAAGGTTGATGAGTGGCATCTCTTAAATTTATAATTTCTAAGACCCAGATATTAGTACATGTTGAATTAAGATCCAACCCAGCCTCCATTGAAAAGGGTGTTCGGTGCCTATACTGTGCAGGGGGTAGATAAATCCCAAATCCCTACGCAGGCTTTATCCTTTTTTAGGCTGTGAAAACAAGTCAACAACTTGTCCCACTTGGATACACAATTCAAATGAAATGAAATATTTTAAATAGTAATTGAATAAAAAATTGATAAAATATATTTTTTAATATTATTTTTATGTTGAAATTTGAAAAAATTGAATTGTTTATTATATTTTTATATAGAAATTTAAAAAAGTTGCAATGATTAAGATGAGATGAGATAGTGGTTTTGTATAAACAAACGGGGCCTATTAAGAATTTAGGAGATGTCCAATTTTTTTTTTTTTATTTAGTGATTAAGGATGTGTTTTTTTTAATGATGTTATAATTTTTTTAAAATAAGATAATAAAATAATCTATGAAAAAAAAAGAGAGAGAGAATTTACCCTCCTCAGGGCCCATCCGATTTCTCGGGTTACACCCTTAGTGGGTGGGTGGGTGTAGCATTACTCCAACTAATATCTCAAATTTGTAAAATTAAAATAAAAAATCTGAAAATCCAAAAGTGAAAAGGCACAAGTTTTTTTTTTTTTTTCAAAATTCCATTTTTCTAAAGTAAAGAAAGGAATAATGCACTCTATATGCACAATAGAGATACGTCATTTTCATGTTTATTCATACCCTTTGGGAAGTAGGAAGAATAGGCTTGGCTCAAGATCCACTTTTTTTTTTTTTTTTTTTTAGCAAAATGTGTAAAGTGGGAGATTGGTAGTGTTTAAACAAAATGGGATTGATGTGGGAAACTCACACTCACTCCCTCAAGTTGATAGTGATAAAAAGTTGATAGTAACACATTATTGGCAAAATTCCCACATCCAATAGCATCATGCCCACTGCCCAACATCATGTTCATCAAGACTTGAACCCCATTTACTTCTAATCCCCTAAGCCACTTGGGAGTGAACCTTCATTTTCAAGGAATTTAAGACCCTTTTATGATGGCTCAAGATTTCAACTCAATAAAGAGTTTGTTTGAGAGACCAGATTAGAGCACAAATAAGCAGAGTTTGTTTGAAAAAATGTTGATGTTCCTTAAAGCCAAGGCCTACAACAACTCTAGCAAGACTAATATTAGGCCTATGAGTGATTCCAACTACCTATCTACTTGAAATTTGCAAGGTTATCAACCCAATCAAAATGCAAAATTCCTTGTCAAATTTGTGTCAATAAAATCATTCACTTCAAAACCACCCCAAGCTAGGGTAGGTTGCAAAAAGATGACTCATATTTGCTTAGAAAACTTAACCTAATTGTGATTTTCTATCATGACCACCATAATTTCTTACATTTTCTTCTTCTTCTTCTTCTTCTTCTTCTTTTCTTGTTTGGTAACCTTGCTTTTGGGGGCAACCATGTTAATTATAGCTTAAGGGCTTCAATGTTCTTGAGCAGCATTTGGAAGTGCAAGCTGGGTAGTGTGAATGGACGGCTAAGATGGGGCTTAAATTTGTTGATGATGTAAACATCAATGTCCCCACAGGCAACAACAACTTGCTTCAAAACGTTAAAACAAAGGGTTCTAATCCAATCCCTCTATGGTTGCCATTTCTGAGCGTTAATGGTAGGTTTCCACGCTATTAGATAAGACCAAGAAGGATAAGCACACATGTCAGGTCAGCAGCCCATCTTCCAAAAATATTTTTTGAAATAATTTTAATTATAAAATAAAAGAAAAGAAAACCAATCACAGCTACATATACTGCTTTTCGGCCTCACCGCGTGGCTTTCTTTTATCCCAAAAGTGGGCCTCAAATATTTGAATCTTGGGGCTGTTCAGATGATCGGAACCGTTGGACTGTCGATCGAATGGTCCAGATTCAAACTCCGAAAGGAGAATTTTGAATTGGACGCGGAGGGACAGGAAGGGTACAAAATTATTAAAAAAATGTAATCTCGATTTGTTTTCGTGAATGTGATAATATTCGGTGTTGCCGAGAAATATTAAGACAACGTTGCCCCTCTATCTATAATATATTGTGCATAAGGACAGCTTTTTACGTTCACACAAATGTTTTTCTAATTAAAAATAAATTGAACGTAGTATGAAAAAAAAAAACTAATCTTCTAATATTTTATGGAAATTAATTTACAGTAGATTCCTTAATATATTAGTTATTTATTTTAATATTAAATGGTCATGGCTTTGTCACATTAACATTTTTTCATTTTTTGTAATCTTTAATTATTTTATTTTTTACATAATTTATTTTAGAGTAATGTTACGTACATACTGAGTAGCAATCCCAATTTTATCAAGAGTAGTGTACTTACAATTTTACTTATTAAAAAATTTACAAAGACTCATTTTATTAGTTTAATTTTGAGATTCAAATTTTGATTTTCAAATTTTATAATTTTTAGTCTATTAATAACTGACACATAGAGGAGTAAGTTTTTCTTAAATATAGTTAGCATTTTTTGTCTTATCAATATTTTCTTTTTTATTTTAAATTTCAAAATTTGAAATTTGAAATTTGAAATTCTCACTATTTTTAAGAGCTAACACATCAGCGCATATGGTTATGCAAGTAAAATTGTAAGTATAGAAAATATTTTTTCTTATTTTATCTTATGGGTTTCTTTTTTGATACATTTGGAAGATTGGAGTTTCGAACTCCCAACCTCCATTTTGGAGGCTAGGGGTTATGTCAATTAAATCACAAACCTTTAACATCTTATGAGTTTCTAAACTTGAATCAATTAATTATATATATAAATATATATATTTGGGGAGTGGGGGTTTCAAACTCAATTGTTATATTTTGGAGGTTGGGAATTTATGTCAATCAAACCATAAGTCTTTAACCGAATCAATTAATTTTAAAACAATGGTTGTTATTTCAAAAATATATAATGTGAAGTTATTATGTAAGATTTAAAAGAGTCATAATGATGAAAAACAATATAGAGTACTTATTTTTCATAGGTTTTTTAGATGGCATGGTAAGTTTAGTTGTAGCTTGGGTTCCTTCCAATCGATAAATAAAGTTCAGTTCAAAAAATATTTTCAACATAGACAAGGGCAGTCCTATATGATATAGGCAGGGGAAGTCTTAAATGGACCACAAACTTCAATTTCTTTCATTAATCAATGAAAATATATCCTTTTACCATGTGGTTTCATTTCAAATAAAAATAATAGGAACATGCAAAATAAGATAAATATTATAAATAAATTATTATTTAATAAGATATTAAAGAATAAATATGTTAGTTATGGTATGGGAGCATGCAAAATTACATTACACGCACGTAGAAAAAGAATAAAGCGGGAGGGAGACTCGGAATCATCGAAGATTGTTTGACCCTTAATATAATTTGAGGCTTTTATTTGACCAATCTGGCCTTATTTGTTACGTCAATGACTTTCATAAATTCCTATTTTCTTGAAAACGCGTCTTTTCTCGACAAGTCCTAGCCTGACAATTAATTATTTTAATATTCAATAAATATATATTAATAAAAGAATTATATAGATATAAAGAAATTATATAAAATAAATTTTATAAATTGATGTAATTTTATAAAATCTGTTAAATATATTTCATAATAAAAATAAATATTATATCAAATCATATTAATTTATGAATTTATTTTTATGTAATATTTTATGATTATCACTTTGTGATTAAAGTATTTTTCAACTAATAAATCCAAGTATTGGAATATTCATACACAATGCCCATTTTGATTAGAAAAATGCAAGGGCAGTTTTGTAACTCAACGTTCCCCTTCTTTTATTTAAAAGGAGACGCGAAATGGAGAGAGTCGAGACAGAGAGAAACAGAGAAACAGAGGATTTTTTGAATTAAGAAAGAGAATCAGTTACAGACACGGAGAGAAAGGTGGTGAAAAGAAAAAGGAGAAGGAAAAATGGGAGAAGTTGTATTGTTTGTGGATGATTTGAAATCGAGTGTTTCAATCTACTCATACTGTAGAATTTGCCATGAAGAAGAATCAGAGAGCTGTAAGAGCTTGGAAGCTCCTTGTGCTTGTTCAGGAACCGTTAAGGTAATTATAGATTACTGCTTTTTTTTTTCTTTTTTTTTTTTATGTGATTATGTTCTGTTTCTGCTTAAGTTTCAAAAAAAAAAAAAAAATCAATTTTTTTTTTTGTTTTTTCATTTTCAGTTTGCACACAGAGATTGCATACAGAGGTGGTGCAACGAGAAGGGGAACACCACCTGCGAAATATGTCTCCAGGTTCGAATTTATCTTATTCAAAAGGAATTGATTTTGGGTTCCCTTTTTTTTCTTCCCTCTGGTGGTTTGTCTTTTGTGTTGGTGTGTGCGCTTGTTTTTTCTCCTTTGGATTTTTTTTTCGCATAAAAATGAATCGCTCGGCTGTATGTTTATGTTCTTTTGTTCTTGTAATTCAAAGTAGCTGGGTATTTTTAGTTCTTTCTGAAACTAGTTTTCATCGTCCTTTTGTTGTGTTTAGATTCTGCGGTGTCTCCAATTTGTCCAATTTGTCTTCTGCTTACTTTCCTTCATTTTTAAGTATCTTTCTCTCTTTTCTTATTATCTTCTTTATATTATTGGGTCATGAAACGTTAAATTGCTTTTGACATGATACCTAATTAAAAACAATTATGGGCTCGTTCCTTTTGATTTTTAGCCCTTTTTTATATTTTGTTTTTGTTTTTTTCTTTTTAACGTGAGAATAGATTTATCTTCCCGAAAGTGAAAAATCTGTTCAAATATATATATATATATATATATATATATTTTAAAAGGTTTGTCAATATACATGGTTTTACTGGAAGTGAAAAGATTAATGGAGATGAGTGTTATTAATGAGAATGAACTGTGAATTTTTGCAGCAATATGAACCAGGATACACTGCACCTTCGAAGAAGTCTCAGTTGATTGATGCAGCAGTGACCATTAGGTACTGTTTTCCAACTTGTTATTAAAAACAATCTAGGAAGAAATGGGTGCGTGACAGCGTGGCACAATCTTGCAGTTTGGCTAGGCTGAAAGCGTGTTAGAATCTTGACTCACTTGATTACTCTCCTAAAAGGCTAATGAAAGTTTATCACCTTTATTTACGTAGTTTATAATTGAAGTAAGCCACAAAACATGCTATGCAACTTATCATTCTGTTAACGTGGGGCTAGTTTTTTTTTTTTTTTTTTTTTTTTTTCCGGACAAATATGATAACAAAAAAGAAAAAAATGGTCAGAGTGGGGCTTTCTCTGTGCATGTAGATGACATGAGTTGGCTGCACTTTCCATGAAATTTGCACTCTTTCTACGTCCCGACTTTGCTGAGAATAATTACATTCTGTTAACTTGGGAATGGTTCCAATTTTCGAAATGAGCACCCTTTTGACTAATCCAATTTATCATTTCTTCTGTTGTTTTCCCGTAGTAAGTAACACCATTAATTAGTTAATCCATATGAATACAAACATTTTTCAACAGGGATAGCCTGCAAATTCCAAGAGAGCAAGAGGCGACTAATCCTGGATTAGGGACAATGAGCGAGTACTCGCAGTGCACGTCTGCTGCAGATAGAAGTGCTTCTTGCTGCCGATCCTTGGCCCTAACAGTAAGTTTGTTTTTTATTCAAAATCTCTAAGATTCCCAAATGGTGACAAATCTCCTTGTGGTCCAATGTTGATTGTATAGCTGTGATCTATATTGCTATGAAAACTCATGCTGAGCTGGACTCAGGAAAATGTTGAAATAGTAACAAAATGGGGTACTGAGTTGACCATTTCCTTGCGCCATGCAGCAGCCCATAATGGTAGTTGTAGAGGTGCATTGACCAAAATACATTAATAACAAGCGCATTCAGACTGTCCAATGATCAAGCATTTGGGCGGGGTTGGGGCCCTATATTGGGGGCTCAATCCCACCAGTGCATTGAAAATTTCATCTGCAGTTAATTGTGTTCATGATGTTCATTTTCAGAGTTATGTATGTGTGACAATTTGTTGATTGAATTTGCAGTTTACGGTCATCTTGCTTGTTAGACATTTCTTTGATTTGCTTAATGGTGGAACAGAAGACTACCCCTTCACACTTGTTACAGTAAGTAGCTTATTTTCTTTTAGCAGCTGCTTCTGCCCTGCAACTGGGCTGGAACATCTGAACTGAACTCCTACTACTGAGTCTTTTAAATTGATCATGTTCTTGCAATTTGCAGGTACTTATTCTAAAGGCTAGTGGAATTATCCTGCCAATGTTGATATTGATGCGCACAGTCACAGCAATTCAAAATAGCATCAGAAGGCATTATGAGGTTAGTTCCTATTCTTAGTATACAAAATTAGTTCAATTCATAAAGAAAGTGATCTCAATTATTTGTACGAATGGGAACATGAAATGAATCCATATGACAAGGCGAGTTAAAAGTTAAATTGTCCTTGTAGTTTTTTGTTGTTATTATTATTCTTTTTTCTTTTTTTTTTGTCTTTTTCACTATTTACCAAATTGAGACTAAGCTAGAGTACATTTTTCCTCTTAGCAGGATCCTGAGTATGACAATGAAGAAGACGAACAGCAGCACCGTGCAGTCTAAAGCTACTCCTAATGTGTATAATCTCTACTTAGTTGAATTTGCATCAGAGCACTATAGCAGCGCTCACCTTGTCATATTATCTCCCACTTTTTGGGGGTACCAGAGACAAAGAAAAAGATAGATTCTTTCTTGAAAAATAATCCAATCATTCTTTCCTTTGTACCATCAAGTTAGGTATGGTATATAACTGTCTTTTATTCACCCCACCCCACAACTCCCACCCACCCGCCTAGCCAAAGTCGATAATAAAACCCCTAAAAGACTGAAAGATTGCAACAGCTACAGGGACCAGCAGATTTAACAGACTAGCTTTACCAATATGCATTCACGTCAAAAACAAGTTCGTTGGATGAACAATCAAATTCGTTGGGTAAATGGGTAAGGCCAGCCACTTTTTGGTTTGTTTGTTGAATGTTGAATCCGCTACATTGAGGCTGACATATAACGGCACTTTACAATATGAACTCCACTCCTTCCAATCCAGACATAAACAATTAAGACTGAGGTTGTTTCTCAAATATAATTTATATACAAAAATAGGCCGGTGACTCCAATTTACAGGTGAGATTCTGAAAGCAATCGGGTTGGATTTGAAATGTCATTTTCTATAATGTAGGTCCTATTAAGCACGACCTCAAATTTAATTCAGGTTTTGAAATTTGAGAGAACCTTGGTCCAACAAAATTGGCAATGACTTGGGAGTAGGCGTGAGGAATCACCACTGGCCGAGATTAAAGACTTTGATTTCACATCGTTATCTGCTGAAAGCCACCTAAGTCTCGCAAAACCATATATTTCGAGCAGTTCAACTTTTCTCCATAAGTATCTGAACCCTATGTTGAAGTTCAGTCAGGCTGCTAAGACCAAAGTTCTCAGGAGACTCCTGGCACCCCAAATTTTCTGCAACGTCTACAAACTTCTGGACAAATTCCACCATTTCATCAACCCAACTTTGATTGGATAAGTTCTTTTCAAATTTCTTCTTGTCTTTACCATATGTATCCTCAAATTCTCTAGACTTCGCAGCAGCCTTTTGAAGTACAGAATCGGGAAGTCCTGAAATAAATAATGGCAATTAAACTTTAGCTAAATGCAGTGTCAACTATGGCCATATATAGTAATTAGTCGATAATAAGGAAAACTAAACCGACACTATCTAGGCACAGGCATTTGATTTGCCCATTTTAGATTCAGACTCTGATGCACATAGATCCATCCCTCTGCAGCATTCATGACAAACTATTTATAACATGCTAAACCTTATCACATCTGCCCAAAAATGTAACTTAAAAGTTCAATTATAACTTGCTAGGGGAAAAAAGAGTAAGAGCAAAGGTCATCATCCCCTACATTAAATCATTGCCAACACTCTAAATCGACTAGACCAAATAATTGCACATTGGCCACTATACATCTGGTTCTTGAAGAAAGACCCTGAAGGAAGAGGACAATAGCAACGAAAAGAATCTTACCAGCTAACCTTGCAACATTAACACCATAACTTTTAGGGCAGGCACCAGGTGTCAACCTGTAAAGAAATGTAACTTCTTCCACATCTCCAACCCCATTTCCCACTCTACATGCCATATGACAGAGGGAAACCTATACAAACATGAACAGATAGCATGAAACGTTCAAAGCTTTGCGGCTATTGGTAGAATAACAATCAGTGCCTTATTAAGGTTTCTAAATTGTGGAGATTCAAACATAAATTCTCCAAGAAAAAAAAGATGAGGAAAAAAGATAAAATCGCATGAAATACCTTGGGATCTTTCTGATAGTTTACAGCTAATCGGTGATAGTGGGTAGAAAACAATCCTCGACACTGCACTTTGTGTACAAAATGTTGAAGAACTGATTCACTGCCGAGGACAGGAAATCCAAAAGTAGAAATAAGGTCAAGCAGATGCAAAATTGAAAATATTAGAAAACACAAATTGGTCATTAATTTTGGATTCATTGCAACGCAATGGTTAGATTTGTCCATGAGCAACACATACGCAATGGCTTGTCCATCTGCAGTTGATGTCCCACGTCCAAGTTCATCCAATGCCACTAATGAATTGCAAGTGGCTGAAGACTGCATTAACCGCCAAAAATATGTCAATGCGTGATGTTGTTCAACAGATGAGATGCTGAGAGAACTTGCAAGAAGGGTGGGGTTAAAAATTTGTTCAACAGAAACATTTAGCATGACTTCGTGTAAAAGTTAGAGAGGAGAAAATTTGTGTCCAGACTCAATCAAGCCATTCATGTGTCCTATAGACAGCTCAACCACAATAGGTTCACATTTTGGTTGCGGAGATTTAATAAATTGAGCTCAAAAGTGAGAATTACAAGGAAAAATCAATGAATTATAACATATTGAAGAATGTTGTGTTTCCGTTCTGCATGTAATCCATATATCACCCAAAAAAATTATTCTGCAATGAAAACAATTTAATCTGCCAAGAACTCTTACCAGCATTAACGCAGTTTCTGAAAGTTCAGTCAGAAAGGTACTTTGGCCTGCCATTATGTGATCTTTGGCACCCATCCGAACAAAGATTTGGTCCACAGGTGACAGCTCAAAGTTTTCTGCAGGAACATCAGCCCCTACCTGGGAAGAACAAAGGTTGAAAACTACTAAAAGATAATAAAACTTACAAACTGCATAACAAAAACCAGAAAAACCTTACCTGTGCCAAAATTACAGCCAAGCACACTTGGCGAAGAAGAGTTGATTTTCCACCCATATTTGGACCAGTGAGAAGGATGAAGCTGGGTCGACCAGGACCACCAATTGTAATGTCGTTGGGGACAAATGTTCCCTTGCCTAAAGAATCACTTCTAAGTACAGGATGTCCCAAATTTTTTGTTGAAAAACATGGCACTTCATCTGGATTCGATGAACCTATTATGGTCGGCCGGCATGTTGGCCCTTCATAAAAATCGCTTGCAATTGCAAGACTGATCAAAACATCCAGCTCTGCAACATGTGCCAATTCCAGTCATTCCAAATAAATATATTTTTGTCGTATAACAAAACATCATTTCCAATAAGGTATTTTAGTTTGGGCTACTATAGAAGATGATATTAATACCACAATCTGGAGATCCACCATTTCACCAAAAAAAATAAAAAAATACGATATTTCCCTTCTCTTCATATCCATAATCATGCAGGCATGTGTGCACATGAGAGAGGGGGGGTGTATACCAGCAGTAGCAGAAGCCAATTGTCTCCACTTATTATGATGCTCACAGAATCGCCCAATTAACCTCTGCAAAATGCTTTTCAGCATGGATTCCTTTTCTGATTCTGCTTGCAAGAGCTCTCCCAACAACTTTTTGATATTTGGAGTCCAATATCTGAAGAAGCCCTGAAAATACCAGTAAAGAATTAAGAAAAGTATTGAAGGATATAAACAAAATAAAGAACTACTCAAGAAGTGAAATTTAGGAAATTAATAACGGAAAGAATAAAATCGTAACTGCTCTAAAATGATACTAGTGATCCTACAACCACACCATCTTATTCAACATGATACTATAAGATGCTTCACAAAAAATTTTAACTACAATAAATAAACAATAGCCACTACATCTTGTTAATTAGCCCAGGTATCTCAAAATTGTTCAAATATAGGATCAAATGTAGCAAACTACTAAAGCTACTTCATTTGCCAAGCCTTTCGTTCTTACCTTTCTAGATGATCGTAACTCATAATCAGGAGGGATGCTCCCCCGCAAACCCTCTGGTACTTCTAAGAGGTATGCCTCTTTTCCAACTGTGACATATGTAATCTAACAGATCATTGGAAGACAGAAGTTGGTTATTTTTGTGGACCATAAACAAAGAATTAGATTACTGAAAATTCAAACACCCCAAACTGTTGACAGAAATTCATACTGATGCATCTCCAAGCAACTTTCGCTGTTCCTTGAGGTGTTTCGTTAAACTAGACTCAACCTCCTTGACTCTTTTACAGGCAGAGTCATACTCCGTATCAACTCCTCCATGGGGTATTACACGTCCTGAATTATTAGCTTCCACCCAATCAAAGGCATCCTTGAAATGATTAATTACTGAATGAATGTCAGGGAGACCATTACCTGCATATATATAAAAGATGAGATACCAGACTAGATTATTTTCAAAAGCATCATATACAAATATATATATATATCAAAGCTAAACATACCAGGTGTTAACAGATGATGGAGGACTCTGGATTCAACATTTTCCAATATAACACCCAGTGAAGAACATGCTTGGGCCATTAACTCACAACCGCGTAGAGCTGAAATGAACTCTTGGAGCTGTTTCTTT